>JAUZND010007466.1:0-10332 GCA_034780555.1 Coelogynopora nodosa | reverse complement strand
GAAATATTCCATACCAGAGTTAAGGGTAGATTTCTATAATACAAATTCATTGAACTTTTCGATTTTTAATTTCTTTGTAGAACAGCCTATAAATGTAAGTATTAATACCAATAACATTGTGGAATAAAGTTTAACAATTAATTGTGATCCAACCCTGGATATAAACACCAGTAGTTTTCTAATAAACTGCACTAGATATGCAACCTTCATAAAAATCCGATAATTATATAATTATAGGCGTTTCACATTAAAAAGCGTACATTGCAAACAGGTGAACATATATCTAACTAAAATATTTCGGCAAATTATAACATTACGGCGGAAGCTGTTTTTATGAAATATCGCAATTTTATTTCTTTTATCAATTAGCCTTAAAGTTTCAACGTATTCGATGCGTTTTATAATTTATAGAACTTACAGAACTTAAAGATATGTTAAAATCATAATTCCCGCTCTGTTTTTTTTTACTCAACAATGTGACATTGTAAGATAACTGTACGATGATTATTGCTAATCCTCATAATGTGGTCGTGTAGCAGATGCAGGCCGCTATTCATCAGTTTGTCGCATTTCCTTTTTCAATATTTTAACTGTCCAGAATTCCTTACTGCCGCTTTTAAGAGCTGAGTCGAAAAAATAGTAAAAGACCTGAAAAATAAAACTTTGTGAATTATATATACAAATATGAAATTGTTCTTTATATTACAGCTGGCCTTCTCTCTATAAAAAATATTGCTTATAAAGCCGGTACATTCAATATATTTGAATGATTGATTAATTTCGAATTATATAAATTATGATAACATTAAATAGCATTATTTAAATAAGTTATATTTAATCACGTTCAATAATGTAGAATTGCTTAAATATTGTGTTAATATTTTATATTGAAAATAATTAATTTCGATTCTCCATAATATAGAGAAAACAAATAATTATTTTTGTAATTATATAAGAGGAGTGAGTTCTACAGTTAACACAAATTTTCATAAAATTACGGACACCATCTGAAATTATATAATTTAATAAAATGAATAATGCGGATATTATAATTAAGAAAAAGATTTTTTTAAAATAAAATACAGAATTTTTTGTTTGTTACATGACTCTTTCTATTTGAAGTAATCACATAAGAATGTAAATAATCCCTAAAATATATCATTAAAATATTAAATATATTATTTAAAAATATACGCATGAGTAGTCAAACAACGATTTTAGTCATATGATAATATCAAAAGTTATGTATATGTAATATGCACTTCTTTTAGAAACAAAAAATCTGTAAGATTTTATATAATTTAGTTTAGATAAAAAGATTAGTTAGAGTATTTAACGCATTTTAAACTATCTGTTAAAACATTGCAGACAATACAAAAAATATAACTGTCTTAGACACCAGCTTTGAATTTAAAAAATTATTATAATTTAGAATTATTAGACATAGTTTCGAATTTATTCTGTATAATTTCATTGCTATATTTTTGAACTTATTTATACATAAAATAATGTATCTCTTCTTACCGGATTGAGTGCGAAACTAATTCGGTACAAAACGTTGATCCAGATTTGAAAGCTCTTTTCTTGAGCATAAATACCCATGGCTATCGATATCGGAAAAAGCAAAAAACAAATAGCAAACATTAAAACGCAAAAAAACATGGTCAAACTGCCTTTGGCTCTCTGAATAACCTCGGCCCGTTTCGATTTGGTCGTTAAAACAATTCTCATCACAATAGCGACATAGACAAAAAGACTGCCGAAAGTTGGAAGCCAGTAAAACATGAAATAATAGATCTCGTTGGTAGCGGCCGATAAAACCTCATCAGCGCAGTCGCCAAGATTCCGGTCAAGTCTGAACAAAATTTGCCACTTGGAGAGGGCACTGAAAAATATCAGCGGAAAGACAACCGCAATAAGGGCAAAGGCAATGGACACCAACCGCTTGGTCATGTAGGTTCTATAGATAATTGGTTTAAATACAGCTGTACCTCGATTGAGGGCAACTAGAAATTGGCCAACAACCGATGCGGCGAGGAAGGTGTAAAACAGTGGCGACTCTACATAGCAAACAGTGTCGGAACCTACAAAGACACCGGTTCGAATGAAGACGTACGTTTGTGACGTTTCAAATGGTATGAAGATTGTATTAAGCATACAGTCAGAAACGACTACACCAAGCACTAGTCGATAGTTTGCCTTTTGGAGTGAACGAATGAATACGATCACTAGGATGAACCAGGCATTTCCCAGAGAACCTACGAATGCCGATATCAGACCGACAATGGTTGCTGGAAGAATAACGTCATAGTATCCGGAAGAGTAAACATTACTGTCAGTCGTGTTGCCTAAGGAATTATTGTTAATCATGTTGACAGTTATAAAAATATTATGTCTTTAGCTAAACGTAAGAACCAGTCAGAACTTTTCCTTTTATAGTTTGCTTATCAAGATGGACTGTTGTTAAGCCATTTGATATCCAATCCGATGATTTTATTTTTGTGAATTATATTGTTAATGTTGATTAAAAGAATTAAATGAAAATGTGTGAACTAAAAGGCGGCAATTAAAAAATGAATTACTTGCTTGAAAGTAATGCAAATCCAAAATTGAAAATTATAAATATTTTTGTAACAATTCATTTCGTAACAAAACTAACAGAGTGTGACCAAAGGTGTTTGACATTTTAGATGTGATTTTAATTAAAGCTTTTTCGCTAAATTAACATATTAAAATTAGGCCATTTTAATTAATTAAACAATAAAAAGGCAATTTCTTTTCTAAATTAACCTTTTAAACAATTAGTTATATCACTTCATCTCAAAGAGTATCATTGCTTTTTGTTTCACTTTGTTTATGTTCAAAATTAGAAATTAACAAATTTGTCTGTATTTAATGTTAAAAAAATATAAAATGAAAAAAAAAAATATAATGTAACTATGTTTAACTGTATAACTCACAACTGTTATTGTATAAATGTTTATTATATATTATAAATTATAAGCAGTATATTATTTAAAATTTCTTATTAAATTTAAAAATAATTAAAAACATTTGAAACTGAATTGTGATCCAAGAAGGTCAATTGTAAAAGTAGGTTACCTGAAAATGATAAGCAATTTATTAAGAGTTTAACTATTATATATAAATAAATATTTTCGTTGAATATAATGCAATTTATAATGCGTAAATCACATTAATTAAATTTAATTCAATTAAAATAAATGTTTTAATAATATACATGTCATGAAATGTATCTATACAATTTATTCAATTAATTACCACGGGTTGAGGATATTGATAAATCATCTATTAATTTTTTAATTGTTATTATTAGTTAACACAACGCATATTAGAATTTTAAAATATAAATTAAAGATATTATAAATAATTCATAAAAATCTTTTACAGAAAAAATTGAAGGAACATTTTTTCAATGAAAAGTGATTGCATTAATAATTATTAATCTATTTTATCTAAAATAAAATAAAATGTATTCAAATAATGTACATATATTTGAATTAGAATTGTTATTTTTTAATATTACAAATAAACAAAATATTAAATTTTGGCACGAAAATAAACTTTTAATATTCAACTAATAAAATCAACAATATAAAATTGTAAACCTAAATTTGAATGATTAAACTGTTTTGTCGTTATCCAAATGCTTTATTGAAAAATATATACTTCAGATTATTTTCATACCATATTTAAAATAATGGTTGATTACCTATACCACCCCAGACGAAGTAAAAGCTATAGTTATTGTATCTCTGATGGATCAAACTTTTTGAAACTTAACAAACCTATTTTATATAGGATTTTGGAGCTTTCTAATGTAAATGGACATTTTTTCATATGTTTATGTATATAAGTTACTTTATATAATGTGCATGCATATACTATATATATGTTTCTCTTCACATAATTCCATCTGTTGTACTACCGGTATTTATATACGATCAAATGCATATTTTGAAACAAAATTAAATAAAAAAATTGATCCAATCTTAAGTGTTTCATAATTTGATATATAGGTTTTAAAAAATAAAATCAACAGATAAGTAAATGAAGTGATTAAAACTTCTAATCACAGGATATTTAAAACGTGTATAGTATAGGCCACAGTATATTTTATGCTTTTTACAGATAAGATAGGTGTAATATATTTGTACACGCTCAATATATTTAATGCGTTTTCAAAAACATATGGCGACCACACTTCTGTTCAATAATGAAGGGGGGGGGGGTCTATTATAATTAGAAACAATTTAAGCTTTGACAAATATTTATATATAATATATATATTTATTTGTTTTTTGACTTAGTAACTTCTTTGGTATTATTTACACCCAATCAAGTTTTATTTTTGCTTTAAAAGTAAATTTAACATTATTAGAAAGAAACAAAATGTTGTATGAGTAGGCATAAGAAAATGGATTGAAATGAAAAATGAAATTAAAATGGAAAAATGGATATAAAAAGTCCTAAAAAATGTAGTCCTTTTGATATCATAATGTAATCGATTATTTCTTAAATCATGTTTGAGTAATTTTACGAGAAATTCGCTTTTTATAAAATTTGATAATTTCGTATAAGGTTATACTTCGAATATGCCTATTTAAAAATTGCATAACGGACGTGAACAACGATGTTATTGACAATATGGTCCTCTTATTCAAAAATAATATTTTTTAAATTAAATCATAATAAAATTATTTAATTTAGTTTTTTCATTATTTAAAAATGATTGATCAGAAATTATTTAATTATTTCAAGGACGTACACATTACTTATACATATTAAATAAAAGTTTAATCTTGATAGGAAAAAATATTTAACAAGTTGTTTAGTTTTTTGTAAAATTATCTATTCATTTATATGTTGTAATATAATAATTATTTCGAAATAATAAATTTTCTTATTATTTCTTATCAATTAAAATTTTCTGGGTTGAAATCATTTGAAACTTAAAAAAGCTTCTGGTATAACCAACAATCATATTTTAAAAGCGTTAGTAAATTCCAATTATTGTATGTGTCAAATTAATAATGTAATAAATATTAATAGTATTTTCAGTAGCAATTTCAAATTGTTCGTATTTAGGAGAAAGTATTGTATTCATTCATTTATTTATGAAATAAAATTGTAAAGGTGTAGATACATAAAAGACTTTTGAAGGTGTAGAGTACTGCAAACCCTTGTAAAGTAATATGCAATAAGTTTTAGGTGCCGCAGAAGTTATTTTCACGTTCATATATATATCACCGACTATAGAAGCATTATATATACAGTATATATATAAGACCTTTTACTAATGTTTGGAAGTTCTCAATGATGTTATCCCAGATTCCAAAAGGCTACATATATTTATGAAGTAATTCGTTTTATAGATGTCACTGTTGATTCGGTATTTATATATGCAGCATTGACTTGGAGCAGTCACCCCAAGACTATCCACCAGACGGTATAGAAGTTTGGAAAGTTTGGTACAATTTTTTGTAAATTCAAAAGAGCGCATTATAAGTTGGAATACTATTTATTATTTACTATTTATGTTCATTTATCATATTTAGCAAAATTTATTTTAACGTCTGGATAGAGTCTTCCACGTAGCGGAAGGTTCCCGAATGTTTAAAATTTATTAAAAAGAATTCATATAGCGTTTATTTGTTTATATATATATATACGTCACTCATAAGTAAGTGTCTAAAGTTTTTTGTAATTTTGATCTCTTGATCAAAGAAAATGTTCCAAAATCATCTGAAATGACATTTTATTTCCAGGATTTTTTTGGCATAATTCTTTCTTATTACCTTTTGAAATTTTTCATCGATAATTATCAATACTTTAATATGTGTTGAAATATAAATCAGACTGTTAACTATAATAATCAGATTATCGATTATAAAAGTATAATATATATTTAACCACGCTGATTGGAGATGATGCTGATCTGTTTATTACATTTTTCATTACTCCACAGATTATGGGAAACGTGTTATTCAATTTCTTGTGTTATGCATCTTCTTGAAAAGAATTGAGCCTTCTAAGAACGCATAAAATAATGATATTCATCCTGTGCAAGTGTATTCGATTCGCATGCGCACTGATGTGGAAATTCCTAGTAGGCAAACTTTTCAAACGGTCGGTGATTATATCGGTTGGGGGAGAGATAACACGTTCTTTGGCAAACTTGCTTTTATAAAAAATTGTTTTAGGAAATCTTATCTGATAAATTATTTGCTCCACCCGAACAATTTCCTTTAGTTCAGTCTTCCATAAAAGTCTACTGTTTCAGGATGTACTTCCAAACGATTACATATATGGGGCCGGGATAGAGAGTGACACTGATGCTTTGTTTTTTATTTGAAGACTGAAGCAATGAACGTTCTATCATATATGTCCGATAGGACTGCTGCGTATACTTGCAGTGGATCCCATGCTGCATGTTAAAATAATCGTCTTTCGTGTACTTCTTGAAATAGATAAATCATTTAGCATAACCATGTTTCCAAGAAATTAGAGTACGGTTTCGACGATGTAAACTGGGAAGATAAAAATGCACAGAGTTAAATGTTTTTATGCTTACTATTACAATTGTTAAGCATACTTTGAAACTTTACCTTAAAAAAGAGAATTTTTGCTTCTTTGATAGTAAATCAGTTCAAAAGAGGCAAATTTAATGTTTAATGTTGGTATCGGTGTCAAAGAATCTACATCCAGCTCCAGATCCTCAAATCGGTGCTTTCATGCGTGACGGTTGTACCTTAATATTGTAAATAAAATATGAAAATTGAACATTATATGGTGAACAAGTTATATACAGATACATTTAAAGTACACTTTTTCTCAAACTTTTTAATTTAGTATTTTATAGAATATATTTTTTTAATTTTCTAGTTTAAATTATCAATACAATTCTTAAACGTTATATTTGATAATACAAAAAACATACAATACCATACTTAATTAATTAACGACTTTGGCTAAAATTTCGATTTAATATATTACAAAGGAAACCATACATACATGAATGGAGGGGGCAATATAACTTTTAAACATCAAAATTATTAATAAATCACCTCAAGGATACACATCAACTGATACGTGATACTCCAATACAAATAATTTCAAAATCTTAATTTTCATAAACTCGTGTCACATGGAAAAACTAGGAAGTAATTATTTTCTCAAGGAATTCACGATGCAGTTTTCTGGGTAAATAAATTTGAATGCTTCAAGAAATTAGTCAAACTATTATTACTCTATACGTACAAGGACTTTCACTTGCTGAATTTTTTTTACTTCTGATCTGAATTCAATTTCGGAATTCAATGAATTTTTATCCCATATAAATTGGCTTTGATATTATTTTTTAATTTACTATGAACTCGTTATTGCTACAGTTGTCAGTAGTACTACAATTGTAATACAATTAATTATAAGAAATTAGAATTTAAAATATGAGCTTAGAAATTACAACCAGCCTCGCCGCTCTATTTGGTAGAATACAATTTATTTTTATTATTACCGTTGATACATGTATATTATGAATGCATTAGAATATATAACATTTTTATATAATATATTTATAAGTACATTTTATTTACCACAGCGTAAACAAGTTTTGCAACAGCCTTCGAAGCATTGTTTAATCCGTTAAACTTTTAGTTAACCGAAACTTAGCAACTGTATATTGTTTAAAACCTCAGAAAGAATGAAAAAAGGTTTGAGTTTGAGTTTAGCCGATAATTTTCATATTTAAGTATAGTATAAATTTTCTAAATCATCAGATTTATAAAACATGCATGCAGTTACATTTCAATTCGAAATAGTTTTTGTTAGTACTATATCAATTAAAAGGAACATATATTGTAAACAAAAAGAGTATTCTTGTATATATTGTTAACTAATAGTATTGTTGAATATTGTTTACTAATAAAGTTTTGTTGTATTATATATTGTTTAGCACTTCAATCATACTAATTATCGTTCTATCATCATTCTATGAATCTATTATCTTATCTAATTTTTAAAACGAGCATCACGCTCGCTTCTCAAATATACATATTCAATCCCTGATATTGAAATTTGAAGCACACGAAACAGTGTTTCCATATTCGAATTTAATGATAAAATGCAAAAACAAAAACCAGAAAACGCAATATTTTTGTGATGCGGAAAACACAATGCACTCACATTGAAAATTAATCTATCTTTTCGATACTTTAACTTTTCTGTAATTTCAAAACTCAAATGAACTATATTTATACAACCTCTATTCGCTAAATCGCACTTTTAAAAAATAAAATTAATTTGAAAAAGAGGTTGTCTGGATTGGCTAACCTGAGAAAATATATTAAAATAACAATCCACTGTAATGGAAATCTTTGCAACAATAAAACAAACAATTGTTATTAAAGTAATAATTCATTAATCACACTGACAATGTGGCATGCCACGTATACCTGAACATATGTTGAAACCGTTTTTCTAAATGATATTTACACTTACAAGAAAGTAATGAGATGAAATGATTAGGTATTTGACATAAATATATTACGTGCAGAAACAGTTTACAAGGTAATGATGGTAAATTCGGGACTTGCAAAACATAAAATAATGTTATTATTGGAATAAACACAATATATTATTGATAGCTTTAATACCCCAGCATAGTGAACACGGTGCACTGCAGCCATATTTAATATAATAGAATAGAGAACGCATTGATTGTTCCAAATAATATAAATTTACACACATGCAAGGTATTTTTTATTAATAAATCACACAAATAAAGATAAAACGTTTCACATTGTGTCGCGTTGAGTATGAAGATGAGGATTTAGAAGGTTCCACGGACCGCTTTGTGTAGATCTCTTAATTTCAGGTGTCCATTAGATGTAATCAAATAATCTAAAACAAAACTATTTCACTCTAGTTAGGAGTTGAAGAATGTAGTAAAAACACTTGATATAAAATCTTTTAAGTAAACTGAATATTGGAGATTCACTATTCGCAAATATGATGAGTTTTTAAAAGCCTATTTAGTTTAACCCTACAAAAATAAAATGGACAGAATTGTTTAAAATATACTCCAAAATTATAGCTTCTGAGATATTAGGGAAAATATTTCACGGTTAAAAGGAGGAAATTTGAAGGTATAACCTTTGCTGGAATATTACGTATACTCTGTGGAAATGGATATTAAAAATAATGTTTCTCATTGTGATGTAAATGAATAAATAACAAGCCTGTTTGTTTATTAACATATTATGTAAAGATATTTTCAGTCGCACACAATACAAAGGTAATACGGTAGTAAATATATATAATGTTGGTGAAAATATCAATATTTAATGTAACACAGCCCTTAATAATGTAAAAGTAAATAATGTAAGATAGTGACGGGTATATAAACGAAATGTACTTTACAAAAATAAACACAACGCAACGTCGTCCTTTGACATCTCTAAGACATAACAGCATTTATAAGCAGAAACAAACGTGCTCTTGACTAAACGAACAAATAAATTGATGAAATAATGCCAATAACAAATGAAATGTTTGCCCAACAGTGTGCTAGCCAATTACACATAGTGGCGCACTGAGGGATAAAAAAAATTATTTCAAAAAGTTTATATATATATAATATATTATATATATAATAAAAAAGCGGCACGATGAAAATCCCATAACATACTTAACAATATTATAACAAGCCATGCAAACATTGTCTACATATAACTAAATATGTAGGCGACCTCTGTAAGCTAATTAATTCATTTCCAATGATTTTTGGAGAAAAACATATCCTATTTGGTGATTTAAAAAAAGCATTATTGGAGAATAACTTTTAAACATGATACCGATATGGTACCGGTTGTCACTATATCGTTACTCTACCGGTTGTCACTCTATCGTTACTCTACCGGTTGTCACTCTATCGCATATGGTACCGCTTGTCACTCTATCGTCACTCTACCGGTTGTCACTCTATCGTCACTCTAACGGTTGTCACTCTATCGCATATGGTACCACTTGTCACTCTATCGTCACTCTACCGGTTGTCACTCTATCGTCACTCTACCGGTTGTCACAATATCATTACTCTACCATTTGTCACTCTATCGTCACTCTACCAATTGTCACTCTATCGTCACTCTACCGGTTGTCACTCTATCGTCACTCTACCGGTTGTCGCAATATCGTTACTCTATCATTTGTCACTCTATCGTCACTCTACCATTTGCAACTCTATCGTCACTCTACCGGTTGTCACTCTATCGTCACTCTACCGGTTGTCACTTTATCGTCACTATACCG
>JAUZND010007465.1:0-30722 GCA_034780555.1 Coelogynopora nodosa | reverse complement strand
AGCAAGAGAGTATTTAAGGTAACCATAGAGACACCAATTGGGTCATAGCAAGCAAGAGAGTATTTAAGGTAACCATAGAGACACCAATTGGGTCATAGCAAGCAAGAGAGTATTTAAGGTAACCATATAGACACCAATTGGTGGGAGGTGTCATATTGACCCACCTGTGTTTGATCGTTTACAACTCAAATGATCAACAACTGAATAATTCTTAATACATTTTAAATATTTATGTTCAGAGAATATAGTGGACAATTTGCATGAATAAAAGATAAGTTAAGCTTTTAAGCTGCACCTTTCATTCATCACTCGCATCTTTATAAACATTTAGCTGAAAGAATTATTTCGCGCTTACTGACAACAACTATTATAGTGTAATTAGTTATGAAAAAAAGACTAACTACAGTTTTATTCATCTTAATTAGCACGTTTTGTTGCTAAATGGACAGTTATGATAAATAAAGATAGCCAGCTAATAATGGACAGTTAAACAAATGAAATATTGAGAATAGTCCCACACAATAATGTACTGAATTGATAGAGTATTTTGAACTATATGCTTAATTCTGGTGGGACAATTTGATCACACCCCCCCCCCCCCCCCTCAGTTTTCAAAACAAAAGTACTGGTTCTGCAAGGCTAAAAATATGTAAATGAATAAATTGAAAACAGTTTTGTTTAACAGCATAAATGAAAAAGATTAATTTTAAAAGAACTAAATGTTTTATTATAAACATGTATATATTTCTAGTTGGCTAAACGGCACGAGTTGTCAGAGTATAATGAATTTAAGAAGTGATACTAAAATTTACATTTGTATTTATTGAATGCATAGCTACATGTACGTAAAATAAGTATAATAATTAAAAACAATATCAATATAAATGTAGATTAATCTAAATAAATCAGTAATTAATAAATAAATTAACGAACCGAAAGCAACAAAACTACAAAAACATGATTAAGAGCAATGAGAATTTAAAACGTGCACAAACTTCGCAATTGTTTTTTCTATTCTAATCTTAAATAATTATTTAAATAGTTTGCAACTATAATATATAAAACGAAGCATTCAAGTCGAAACCTGTTTGGAAAAAATATGAATTTATTTTAATATTTTATAAAGAATAACAATTAGTAATAATCACCATGTCTACTTTTTATTATTTAATTTATTAAATGTGTTTTCTTCTTCTTTCATTGTCAGTATAATTTTCTGATACAATTTATTTATTACTATGTATATTAAAACTAAACAGTAATAAATACATAAGACAAAAATAACCTCTAAAGTATTTATGTGTGTTTATATTTGAATGTAGGGAAGACAGTTTTATCATAAACTTACACGAGGACTCCTGGTTTGTTGAAGCAGCATTTGGGACAGGCACTTCGTCTGATAACAATAAAGCTCCCAATAATAAGAAATAAGACCTACAAGAAAGGAAAGTAACAATTATAAAATTATTTATTCATGTCTCATATTTTAAGTTACTTCCCTCTTAATAACTAATTTATTATTGATAAGAAACGAAAGTTGGATTTGACATGTGTATCAGATTAAGGAGTCAAAATTAGATGTTGTATCTTTTAGTAGAAAAACTAGATATGTAAACATTTTACAGTATAATTTAATTGATGGAAAGTGAATAAATTCCCACAAAAAAATTAATCATAAAAAATATCTTTAAAAATCTAGCAGTGTGTTATACTTTTATGGTTTATCATCCTTATCGATTCATTTAATATATTATAAAGTCTACGGCATTACAGTAGGACAGTTTGCACTGTCATTTGGCTTGGATTCAAATGGATTGACATTCACTTGAAGTAGTATATTGTGAACTAACATATAGCCGGTAAGCCATAGATTGTAATCACTAGCATCAAGAGTTTTACAATCAAAATAGCGGTTTGAAATAATATGTAAGATATCAATATAAATGAACTAGTAAGATAAAAATCTTATTAATTACTATTTTAAAATATTGTAAAATTTTAGGTTAACTTTATTATATAGTTTTATGACTATTTTTTAAAATGCAATTTTTGAATGAAACAAATAATTAATATTTCAAACCAAACAAGACTGATAACTGGTTATTTTGTTTGATGACCTGATGTTGAAGTAGATTATCTATCTTGATAATTAACATTTGAATATGAAAAATAGGCTTCCTGCCATCAACAAAAAGCAATTGAAACTCTTATTTGAAAACTGTTTGGATCAGTATTACCCTGAATTTGAACTCATTAAACATTACATGTAAAATATAAAATATAAAAAATTACCAAAATGATGTATTTCACCTTACCTCACTCATTATCACTAATGTACCAAAGTAGCTACTCATGTAACCATTACAAGATGTCAAAGCACACTTTCAGGCGAATCATATTCAAATAATTAATTTAAGAATAAACATTTAGAATTAATACAAACTAAACCATTTCTATTAAATAATTATTGATTTTTTATCCCACTGATTTAAGGGGGACACGTCTTAGCCCCCACGTCTACCCCTGTACAGGTTTGGTGTAAGCCAATTTGAATGAATTCAAACCTAATTAAGTCATTTGTAAAGTAATTGCACCAAAGTAAACCAAACTGATTGTGAGGTCATATAATGAAAAGACAACAATAATACAATTTAAATAAAATACAGTGTTACTTACAGCAAATGGAAAGAACAAAATTGGTAAATGTTCATCATCAATCATATTCTTTGCACATTTTTTTGTATTACTGAAATAATGATAATAAAAATAGAATAAATACAAACTTCAGAATAACAAATTAAGATTTTCCAGAAATAATTTTCAAAAACAAAATAAATACTTTGGCTGATCATAAAACAAAGTTTCTGTAATCTAATATAATTTTGGATTAATTGAATTTATTCATAAATTATAGAAATCATAAGAAAAGTTAAAAGGTTGGGGTGAGTTCCAAGAAACTACAATTACAAATCTACGAATCTACTATTCACAATCATTTGAAATTACAAGTGTACTAATTTGGCTTTCACAAAACAAATTGGCCACTTGTAGAAATATTTACGAATCTACAAATGCTTTTCTAGTGCAGCTCTGTGATTGGTTGGAGCAGCATGGGGAACATTTTTTTCCGTTTTGAGCTATTTATAACTACCTATGCTTAGAAAAATTATAAATAGTGTGGTTACTTTTTAGAAAATCAAATATTATAGTGCACTTTTACATAAGACTAATTTAGAAATTTACCAACTTGAGAATAATCTCAATTTGCCTCTCAAATTTTCATCAAAATGTGGTATTCTGAAGTATTATAATTTAGAATAACGGTGAACAATATTGTATTATTTTACTCATATACTCTCACTAACTATTTATTTTATAATTAACTAATATTAACTATATGATTATCTTATTATAATATATATATTAAATAAATATTATGTTTATTGTTACATAATCATTGTTTTTTAAAATCTATTAACTGTTTTTTATGTATTTACATGAATGTATTCAACAATAAAAACTTTTTGTAATAAATTTTTGAATTTTGTATAAATTATATTGAATTTTAATTAAAATATATGATGTACTTTTGTTTTGTATATATTTATGGATTTTCAACTTCATTTTAATATTGCATATGCCTTAAGATATATATATAAAATTAATGAAATATATATTATGTAGGCTTTTCCAGTCAGTTTACTAAGTTTTAAATTCTGAAAAGTTATATTGTTGAAAAATCTAATATTATCTATACATTACTATTATTTCAGTAGCTGTTATAACTCATTGTTGCAGTTAATATCTATGTTTTTTAATCTACAAATTCATGTTAGGTATATATTTTATAATGTATATTTTTTAACAATTTACTGCCACAAGCTAAGGTCTAAGTGGCCTAAGCACCATTTTTCTAAAATTGAGTTTTTTTATAATTATTATCAATATTATCTTATCTAACGTGTGTCCAAGTTTTGGGGTGATATCTTTTTTCTATAAACAGTTAATATGTTGTAAGCAACAATTTCTGGTTGAAACCCTATCAGGACTATTTGTTGTAAGCGACAGTAGTTTTGTTGTATGCGAATTGATACAACAATTGTATTTTTTATAACTTAAAATAGAAATCTAAATGTTCAAAATTAAAGTAGTTTTTTCCTTCTCCTGAACAAATTTGAAATGACACTTCTAAGGCCATTTAGACCTTGTGGCAGCGAATTGTAGATTTAATTCATATTGTGAAATATACATCATTTCTATTAAATCAAGTATAACTACCATTTATATTTTAAATATATATATAAATATTAGTAATATAATAATAAAAGATGAAAAAATAGCAAAGGTATGTAGATAATAGTACAAAACATATGTTTTGTTGCATAGAACAAATAAAATTAGGTTACAATTCACAAATATGAATTAGATCAATATATATAAACAAAGTCTTATGGTAAAAAATGGTCCAATAATTTTCACTGGAAATACTGTACAAGTTGTTGTTGGCACTGTAGATTTTCATCATCATTAGAGTTATTATGGTTGTTATTCTCAACAAGATTTTCCAGGTTCAGAATGTTACCAACACCCAGGCAGAGGTTGTGGAGAAGGAAAAACACAATGACTATTCTGTCAGTGAACTCTGGTGTGATGTGCATGATCGTTTTCAGAATGGAAAACATCTTCTTAATAACTCTGAAGCAGCACTCAATAAGACATTGGTGTGTTTGTGGGCCTGTTTAAAGGCATCTTCAGCTTGAGTTCTGTTAGGGATGTGATGGAAGTTACCAACCACTCAAAATTGGGATAGCGGCAGTTTCCAAGAAATATTTCATTGGGAAAAAATCAGTATCCCACATTCCAATCTCTGGCAAGAGAGTTGACTTAGAGAACTCAAGCATTGTTGGCAGATGCAGGCCATTGTGTGTTGATGTAGCAGACCTCCAGATTTTCGGTCCACATACAGCCATCACATTCATTGGGTCATTGACTTTTAACAAACTGGTACTCATCAAGAACTGGAGCCTGAATATTTATATGCGTTCCATTGATGCCCCAGCAACAAACAACATCTGAGCAATGTCAAAAAATCATGAACAATGTTGACTGGGTATTCTGAAAATCTCAATAGTATTGTGCAAGTTATTTAAGATTACATCACAAACACAATGTACACAGTGGGACATGGAAGCAGCACCCACACCATGAGCATTGCTGATGACACCATAGAAACTGTGTGTTGTGACAAATCTGAGAAAAATTAGGATATGTTCCTTCAGACTTAGAGCTATGCTTCTTGCAGTTTGAGATTGCAAATCCTGCCCAATCCTCAAAAGCAACTCATCTACAGCATGCTGTGCAGATTGTTGCATAACAATCAGGAATGTAACTTAAAATCATTAAAGTGGAATTGATTTTTAATACAAAATTGTCTCAGTTGAGCCACTAAAACCTTCTCATAACTCTCCAAATCCAAAATCAAGCCATAATTTACTAATTTACAATGCTTTTTTCTCCAATAAATACATCTACAAATTAGAAGGGAATTCCTTCAAAATGATCAAGTGACCCATTAGTGAATTGTAATTTGTGGAACCTGAAGTGATTTTGTGTTGGTATATTAGTAAATTTCATTGGTAATTGTGAATAATAGAATACTGATCTGTAATTGTAATCAGTAGTTTCATGGAATCCAACCCTGGTAAACAAATATATTATTTTCTTTAAAAGGTTAAAAACATTTGCTATTTTAGATAGATAAACTTTTAATTTCAGAAATAATTGTCATCTGATCTGTTTAACACAAAACAATATTCTTTCTTATTGCATTACAATATATAACATATCAAAAAAATTAATCAATACTGTGATGAATTATTATTTGACATTAAAATCTATTTTGCAGAAATGTATAAATTTTCAGAAAAATAATGTAATATTGGTAGATCAGTTTGAACAGTTTAATAATTAATTTAATTTTTATTTTTTTAATTTAATTTATTTATTATTAATTTATTTAATTTAATAATTAATCAGTTTAATAATTTTGAAAACATTAATAGTAGTACTTAGTAAATATAAATAGATAATTGTTTATGTTATTTTGAGATGCAATGTATATAGAACAGGCTGTGCATATTTTGGGTTTAATAGAAAACTGGGAAGTAAGGAGTTTTGGGTGACTATCACAAGTGGCTTCTAAGCAATAATGATCCTGCTGTATTGTGATAAAAAAAATTTTAGCAAAAATTTACTATGAAAAATTTGGAATTTTTAAAAAAGCCTGCAAAATTAAAGGAATTTTGAAGTTTGATATGTTAGCTTTCAGATACTTAAAATTATAGATATCATTATATATTAAAAAACAAATAATATTTTTATAAATTTAAATTTATATATATTCATAATGTATAATAAGCAATTTTATATATTTTAGTCTAAAATATATAAATAAACAATTAAAGATATATTAATTAGGTAGACTAAAATGAATTAAATGTTTTTTGTGAATTTATTGCAATAAAAGAGTACAAAACAGAATTGAGCAGTACATAGGTTTTTAGACTTTACTTACTTAGTCAATTTTAAAAAAATTTAAAATTATATTTAATTATAAAATATAATTTTTATTGGAAAAAAATTTACAAATGTATATTAATACTAATGTGCTGCTCAATTCTGTTTTACTGATGCAATTTTACTGATACCTATTTTATTGATGCAAATTTATAAAGAACATGTAATTAATTTTAGTCTGCCTGATAGTAATATAATAATATCTCTTTAATTATTTTCCAATCAATTGATTTTTTACTCATAATGACTAATGTGTTAAACATATCATGATTCATATTCTTATAGTTATAATTAGAGTACTTTTAATTTGTATACATTTAGACTGCATCTATATCCCCTGGAATTCCAGGGGATATAGCCACAGCAATTGAGAGATTGCACTGTTAAGGCAAATTCCCTTGGCCTTGGTCTAATTGTTTTTCATTCATTGTTATATTCACCATTGGCATTGTCATTGACATTGTCATTGGTTTGGCATGGTCATTGACATTGTGTTATAAAAAGTTACAACATTATTCATCAGTTTAGAAATTGTTTGAAAGTTTTGGATATAGATTAGATTTATTCTTACAAAAGTATACTTACAACAATGGCATTGCTAATGTTAACAATGACAATGTCAATGCTGACAACAAAACAACAAAAAAATTTGACAAGCAGTGAAAAACAATAATCTTACTTGAGAATTATTTCCAATTCTTCGGGATTACGAAAATCTAAAAAGTTTAAAGATAATGGAATAAGATCTTTAAAACTAAATGACATTTTGACTGTCGACTTTTCGTTTATACTGCAAATGCAAAGAAATGGAAAGAAATAGAGACCAACCAACAAACACCGACAAACTGAATAGGGATAAAGGGCAGAATAAAAAAATATGTTATACAATTGTAAAAAAATATATAATATATATAATATTTTAACAATATGTTTTAACAAAATTAATGTAAATACTACTTTAATGGTAATTTTTATCGCCTGAAGAACATTTTAATTGGAGGCAAAAATCATCTTGACCCTTACAATATTTACAATTGGGATATATTTTATTACGTTAAACTATGCGCGGGTAATTCTCAAAACTAATGTATAATATAAATTCACGTAGCTGAATAAAGAGTACTTTTAGAGAATTCCATATACTGGAAAGTCAACATCGTAATTCAATCAGGACGTCCGCCGTCCCTTCGTGGCCTCCTTTAAGTTTTCTTCCAGTCCAAACGTTCGCCTGATAGAGCGTTGGTAACTTGCATAGATCCACCTCCAATCGATTTGATGGTGTCAGTCCATCGGGCCTTTGGAGGACCTCGCCCGACCCGGCCTTCTATTGCTTCTTCCATCATCGTGTTCTAGAGGCTTTCTTTTTCACGTCGCCGTATATGTCCAAAGTATGTAGCGTTCCGTTGATTGATGATATTGACCAAGTACTGGGGGTTGTGGACTTTCCAGGACTGTTACGTTCATTAAATGTGACGGTCATTTGATATTCAAAATTCGACGATAATACCAAAGTTCGAAACTTTCGATACGTGTGCGCTCGTCTTGAGTTAGTGTCCACGTTTCACATCTATATAGTGCGTTGCTGAAAATGAGTGATCTGAGCAATCTAAGTTTCGTACCCTTTAAGATGTCGTGGGATTTCCATAGCTTGCTGAGGTCAGTGCAGGATCGTCTTGCAATAGCGATTCTACTCTTAACTTCTTTCTAGATTCCTCCTAGGTTTGAAATCGTGCTACCTAAGAAGTTAAAACTTTCCACAACGTCAATTGGTACATCATTGACCGTGATTATAGTACCAGGTTCCTCATCATTTATTTCCATAATTTTCGTCTTCTTTACATTGTAGTAGAGTTCACCGTCCTCAGAACCCTTTCAATGAGATCTTGCATTTGTCTGTTTTTGATGTCGTTAGTAAAATCGTGTCATCTGCATAACACAAGTTGTTGATACGCTCTCCACCAACTGGGACTCCTCCTTCAGACCCTTCGAGAGCAATGCGCATTATACGTTCAGCGTAGCTGTTGAAAAGGTATGGTGAACCGATACATCCTTGACGGACTCCCTGACCGTTTGTGAACCAGTCACCCCATCAGCAAGATGTTATGACTGTTGACGATTGGTTACTGTATACTGATCACAATAACTCGGTCAGATAAGAAGGAAACCCCATTTCTTCCATAGCAAGCCAGAGTCGTTAAGGTTGAACAGTATCAAACGCTTTACTGTAATCAATGAAGCATAAATAGAGTGGACGTTTGTGCTCCAGTGATTTCTCGATGATTATTCTCATATTCATAATCATATCACGACATCCTTCTTCCTTTTCGGAATCCAGCCTGAGTGTTCGGAATCTCCTATCAAAGAAATATTCGAGCCGCCCTATCAGGACGTAGAGCAATACTTTGCTGGCGTGGGATATTAGAGAGATCGTCCTGTTGTTAGCGCATTCACATACGTCTCCTTTTTTGGGTAGTATCACAAAAACTGCCTTCGTCCAGTCTGTCGGCCATTCCTTTGTCATCCAAATTCTGTTACATAGTTGGTGCATCATTCGGATTCCACTTTCACCAGTTGCTTTCAACAATTCTGATGTCCTCGCTTTCCGTCAGAACAGTTTCATCCTCAGCTTTCACAACATTCAATCTAGGAGAAGACTTTTTTGTCAGCTTTTTGACAACCTGAGCTCCTGCATGTCTTTCGTGTGGTTTTTGAAACAGTTTGCTTCTAATTCGTTGCATTGTGCGTTGCAGAAGTTTGTCAAATCATTTCGAAGCTGTTTGTCGATGTCTTTACTAAGAGTATTAAGTTACTCAAGGTTTTGTCATTTACTGGGTTTTTTCTTTAGCTTTAACTTCGCGCCTTTAGTCAACTAACCCAAGAGTGCGATTGAAGATATCCATTGAGCTGATTTTGCGAACCTCCTCTTCGGGATATTTGCCTTTGCCGTTTCAGTAATTGCAGTCTTGATATTAGTCTACATTTCATCTGGTGTGCTCTCGTTTCTCTTCATTATAATTTCTTGAAACTTATTGCTGACTTCGACTTTGTATTGATCTCCGATGTTTTGAAGATCCAGTCGCATTACCGGTGGTTGACGCTTCGGTGTTTTTAGTCGTATTTTCATTTTGGCGATACGGAGTTCATGGTCGGACACACAGTCTGCTCCCGGATATGTTTTGACATCGTTGATACTTGATTTCCATCGTTTACGAACCATTATGTAGTCGATTTGATTTCTCGTGCGTCCGTTGGGTGTAGTCCAAGTGTAAAGTCTACGGGTGGTGATTGGCAATGTCGATGAACACAAACAACACAAAATCAACTTTATAAAATACTTCGAATCCAGACGGAAATGTGGAGGATTTCATTCGTTCACAAAAGTCCATGAAATTAATTATCTTCTCTAATGCAAACAATTTATTCTCTAGAGTGTGAAAACATTCTTGATCCTTTTCACAACGAGCTGCAGCAGCACTAAAGCAGGTCTGTTTTATGGTGCCACATGGTACTTTTGACATGTATTTTGGTTGGCCAGGCAAGAGAGATGGTATAGATGATGGTTTTAATGTTCTTAAACGCAGATTTTCTGATGAACGATTCTTCAACCTCGTAGGGTCATTATCAGAAGATAAAGCCAGTCTCACAAAAATGAGTTTTTCGTTGGCACATAGTCTTTTCGATGAATGGCATTCAGCCATTCATTTTTCAAAGATTCCGGGAAAGCATGGAAAGATACACTCACTGAAATAGAAGATGTTGATGTCGAAATAACATACCCAGAAAAACATCCCGGAACACAACACTTCCAAACCATGATAAAATCAGGTATGTTTCATTTCTAGCTAGTATTCGAGTTTATAGTAGGTATAGTCGCTTATGGCGATATTAAAATCAATAGAAATCCAATCAATAGCACACCAGTCAGCAGCTCGCTCAGACCACAGATTTCAATATATTATTATATCACTATCTCTAAAAGTCTCTAACAGACACAATCCAATCAATAGCACAACCAAAAACAATAGAGACAGCAGTCGGCCGTGGTTTGAGTGAATTCTAACGGTGACTGACGAGCTTTCCACTCCAGTTACTATCGCTCCATGAACAAAATCTACGACTTCAAAATTAATTCTTGGGCGGCAAGTACGGGCTCGTCTCGGCTACGGTATTTCGTCTTTACTTGAATTCGATAGATACTCCATAACAAATTTCCTTTACGACAACCTTAATATCAATTTAAATGAGAAGGGTGATTTTATTATAGATTAAAATTATTAACTTTAGTATTATATTATGAATTTTGCAATTTCGCTACTGTAATTTTTGATTTATGACTTGTCGTTAAATTAAGGGGCGGTCCATAAATAAATAAACTATACTTGATTTCCTAATGCATAAACTATGCTATTGTTAAACTATTGTACAAACAATCTACGCGTTTTAAAGCGGATCTATATACTATTTTTTAAGTGAAAGGGAGTGTGGGAGGACGCGCATGAGATGGTTTGAGATGCCTTGATCATATAAACACGTTGACATATTATATTAATTTCGAAAAATGAATTTGTATATAATTTTGTGTTCAATAAATCTTTTGCCATTTTAAAATACTAATTTTATAAATATTCAACTTTATTGACTAATTGTAGATTAAAACTTATTACGTACATAAAGAAATTACACATTTGAATTACACAAAATACACTTTGTATATATACAATTGACAATTATGAATAAATTGACACTTGAACTAGTCTTCAAATAGACCACCATTGACATATCAATACCGTATTGTACCCCTTTTCTGAAAGTTTTTGATGGAAATCCGGAAATATTTCCAAATGAATTATAGCATTCATCTCTTCTTCAATTCGATTCTGAAGTTCGGCGAGTGATCCGGATGTTCTGTCACCCGGGAATATCTTCGCGCGTAAATAGCGTAAATTGAGGTAAGATCCGGGGATCGAGCTGGCCATTCCATTGAGCCTCTTCGGCCTATCCATCTCCTTGGTAACTCATTATTGAGAATTTCCCTTGCAACCACCCCATAGTGTCTTGATGCACCATCCTGTTGGAAAAACTTTTCATTATTTCGGCGAAAATATGGAACCACTTTGTTTCTCAAAATTTCGCAGTATCTCTCACCATTCATTGTGTGCGGACTAAAGTCAGAATCTTTAACACCACCATACCCAATACAGGCCCACACTGTCAGACTCGCAGTTTTACCAGGATTATGAAACCTTACATGCTGTAATTGTCGCAGCTGGATTTGCTGCACCCCACAAGTGCACATTATGTTTATTTACGCTGCCATGTAAGGTAAATACACATTCATGGGAATGACCGAGTGGTTAAGACGCTGGTTTGCGGATGCCGAAGGTGTTGTCTCGGATCAGATTCGAGCCCACTCCCGGACGGTCGATCATCATCAGCATCTGTTAAAAATTGACAGTATAAAGGTTTGTAGGGATGATATTTCTCTTTGTGTAAAATTCGCCAAACGGTTGTTGGTGATAAATTCGTATCTTGAGATAGCCTTCGATCAACGTGCTTGGATCAACAGCATAGTTACTGCATCAAGAACTCGTTCCTTTTCGTCATCCCCAACAGTGAAGTGTTCTCTACGCATTTCTGGACCTGATCACCTACACATGGATATTAGCCTGCGTGGCGCACCTGTTAGCAATAATTAGTTTTGATTCCTTAACTTTCATTCACATTCATCTCTCATCTGGAGTTGAGTGAAGTCGATCAAGCTACTGTGTATTTTGTTGCCGGTTACGCATGTACAAATTCCGATATTTAGTTAAACTTATATTGTTTGCTATTTTTTGTTTACTAGTAGGTCGATCCGTTTTGCGAACACTACGGTGCTCCGAGTGTAAGATTCTGCTTATTACACGAATAGTGGACGAGGTGGAGCAGAATGTCTCTACAATCACTGCTAGTTCTTCGACATCGACGGTGTCAAATGTTGACGCCGTGATACCTGCTGTCAAAAAGAAGAAGCTCAACCTTTCTGTAACTTCAGTGACGGATGTGCTTGACTTAGCAAACCGTGGTGGATTATCGCATCCAACACCGTTGAACTTCACCATCTGTGCATTGGTGTTCGTTTACTTCGATCAGCTGCAAAACACCCCTGATGTTCTGCGGAATTTTATGAAGTTGTCAAACCACCGTGCTTCGTTTCTTAATTCTGTGAAGTTACTGCTTTCGGGGTCTGATTCCTTTAGCTGCGTTTTTAAACAAAAATTAAAAATGGACACAATGCTTTTGACTATATGTAGGTAAATGTATGTTCAATTGCTGTGCAAAAAACTACCGAAAGCGAATGTCTATTGTACACTAGTGTACAAGCTTGTCTGTCAAAGATGATGATTCTCAGAGGAAAAAGTTACGGAAATTACACGGTCTAAGTTGAGTAAATGAATGTATGTATGGTTTTGTGTGGTCTAATAATAAACGTTGCCTTATATATAATAAAATATAAACTTTTACACACCATTAATTCTCATATTTTGTATCTACTATATGGTATTAAAAGTCTAATGGGATGTTATATAATGACAATCACAACCATTATTTTTGCCATAACAATAATTGTCAAACAAACATTTATAGTATTCTTCGAATTATAGTTAATTAATAAATTCTAATTTTACCCGTTCTCTTTCACAATTTATTTTTGTATCATGTTTGTTATGCATATATTATTCATTTATTTTCCCGTTTATGTATATATTTGTAATATACAGGAAATAAAGCTACTTTATTATTATTATATATTATTTAACTGAAATAATACAATGACAGTTCATCACGGTTGTAGTCCTATTTATAAGTAGTCCTACGTCTTGTAGAACTAATTGCGCATTTCAATTGATTTTGTTAATTGTATTTATACGTGGGTACTTTAATGTAATTCTTGTTTCTAATTTTTCTAATTTGAGTTATCACATATTATTTAAACGTTTTGTATTTTATTTATTCTACTATACACACTTTTTACCTGTATAAATATACCACCAATATTACAATTTCTCTTGAATGTGTCGATAAATGACAATAATTAAATTTTAATGACAATATTTATAATAATAATTCAATATATCATTTTTTTATGTTAATAGTTTAAAACCACGTTATTTTAGTCTCTAGTTAAAATTATTTTTTAGAAAATTAAACATTATTTATTGGTTATAATAAAAAAAAAATTAAATTAATATAAATTAAATATATAATAAAAATAAATATTATAAAATGACTTTGTTTTCAAAATAATTATTTATATATTTTTTTAATAAATGTATTTTTTTAATAAAAACATATCATTATTATAAAAATTTTAAATAGAAAAAATTATAAAGTCATTGTCAAACTATTAAATTTTATAAAATTTATAAACGAAATCAAGTCTTCTAAAATATTTTCTCGGTCACTGACAGTCGTATCTCCAGTAAATTTATTCTACAAATAACAAAGGAATTCCCAGATTTGTTACATGGGATTGTGTTTTATGAAACGCAACGTCAGTAAAGTGTCTGTAATCGGGGCAAATTTATCTGTAATAGTAAATTGTGGATTTGTTGTTTATGAAACCGAATCTTTAGTAAATTTGTAGAATTGTTGATAATTGTAATATGTAATTGTAGTTTATGAAACAGGCCCCCCTGCAAGCACTGGACCCGCAATTTGCGATTAACACTTGTACACGTTTTAAAGTCGATGAATGAAGTGTACTAAAATAAAATGACCACCATTTATTTTGAGCTGCGCGCATTTGTTTGTTTTCAAAAAACGTCATATTTTGTAAATAGCCCTAATAATATTTTTTTGTATTACCAAATTTTTGATAAATTAATGGAGACGCTGTTAGTCTTCAATAGGAAGCTACTCATCCAATAGTGCACATAGAAAGGGGAGAGAAAAGGAGCGTTATGAGCATATAGGCTTATGGGGCTTCTCTAAGGGCGTCACACGATCCATCACTATCCTGACAGGCACCGTGAGACAGAACTCAATGCACGGTTGAGGTTGACTGAGGCGTTAGATTCGTAGCAGACTCACATTTCAGTGTTGTGTCATTCGAATGGCGTAGTGCGTTGCTGCTAATGGATAAGTCGTAGTCGAAACATTGTGCAAACTATAACGATTCTGCCGTCGAGCGCGTAACCCTGTAGGTAACAAATAAGTCATACATATATCATAAAAGACACTATATATATATGTAATAAATTAGCAAAAATCTTATAATTATTACTTACTTATATTAATACCATCATGCCAAACCTCCCCGAAAAATATCAAAATAATGAATTTGGGAAATTATTTTCATTTATTTCGTCGTAATCATTAGATTTCAATATTTTGTAAATAGTTATAAATATATGATGAAATTATAAAGAATACAAACAATTGTAAATAATTTACAATGTTCACACACGATTTACGTAAAATATCTCTATGCATTAATGACACAACTTTGCTGTGTTAAGTCTCTGTTTAAATACGCTAATATTTTTAAATGTGGGCACATTATATGAACGTTTGTTTCGGTTTTATTTGTTTTTGTTAAAGTATATTCACGGTGTGTGTGCCATTTTTTTATATTTAGTAAATTAAATTTAAAAAATTTCATAATGTTACTGTAATTTTTATTTAAAAAATAATAGAACCTATTTTAAAGTATGATAAATCAACAGGTTTCTTCAATTATTTAAGAAAATATAGGTTTTCTTGATGTTCCATTCTTAGATTAGAAGAGACATGTGTAAGTGTTGTAGTGTTGTTATCCTTAAAGAGATAAAGTGTTCACGTAAAGAGATAAAAGTTCTCCTTAAAAAATAAAGTGACCATTTAATTTTTGAAATGAAAGAAGTATTTGAATGCATTACATTTTTTTAAAAATTCTATTACAAGGCATTTGCCATTTTGGTATTTGCATGTGTATTTGGTAAATAAATAAAAAGACTAGATACTAGTATTATTATACATCAGAGGTCTGTCTTCAATTATTTTTTGTTAATATTTGCTAAATTATATTAATTTTTTTTATAATCTAAGTTTGAAAAAAAAAAGTTCAAAGACAAAGTCAAAGATAAAAATTGCTTTTATAAATTACATTTTTATTGTCTACCCTTGGCCTTGCTCCATAGTCAAGGATGACTATCATTTAGTGATTTTTGCCTACTATTCAAAAGAAAAGGTCTAAACAGTAAATGGCTAGCATTCATAGTTTGTATAACTCAATGGTATAGGCATAAATTGGTTATTTGTATTTCCTGAACTAGCCAGAAAACCCAAACTAGCTGGAACTTTTTTTATTAATGAAGATAAACTCCGAACCACCTGGAATATTAAAGATATGTTCACGATCATCTATGCAAAATATCAACCATAGGCCTATTATTATTATATATCTTTTTAAACCAAAGAAATCATTAGTTATATATACTTTTTTCTATTGAAAATTACCATTTTAAAAACCCAAACTAGCTGAAACTTTTTTATTACTTTATCTATGGACTATGGTTGTAAATAAATATTAACATTTAGGCTTTAAGTAAGTGTTTTGACTAACCTGTTGCTGCAAGAATGTTTGTTGTAACATAGTATATGGAGATGGGTCTGATAGACCATATTTAGTAAAAAGTATGGTTGGTATTTGCTGTACCTTTCAGACTATCAGCAGTTTGAATCTATGTATGAAAAGTAATTTGTTATTGAAATAGGGTATTATTGTAATGCTGAAATTTAGAATTAGCATTTTATTATCCCATGAATAATTTCTACTTCATGCATTCACTTTATAATATTTGAATGTTCACTGTATCCTTCATCAATGTATTTGTCTGCTGCAGCAGAATATGTCTGTGTGTTAGAAACATTTGTGATTATGGATAATGTAAATCTATATTTAGAATCAATGAATATGATAGTTGTACACTATGTATAATATCGGCCTATAATACACAATGTGACGTTGAGTGAGTGTTATTACATTTAGAAGTGATGAATATGATAGTGAAGTTGAATGTGCATTATTATTTGTCAACCTATTTCTGTGGCCCAATCAATAACACAATATCAAACAGCAATCTGGTACTACATATTTCATTTACTGTAGTATTTTTGCATCATATGTTTGGAAAGGATAGATCTGAGTGATTTGGAGTCTAACGAAGACTGGGCTGTGATACTGCAATAGAAAGTGTTTCATCAGATTCAGACTCAACATCAACATTGAATTAGCTGTGAACACTTCCCCTGATGACACAATTTGGCAAATTGATCGCCTACTGTAATGTGGTCAAGCAGCAAGAATAAATATTCGAAAATATTTCACAACATGCAGCTGGACCAAAATCTCTTAATGGAAGAATTGCTAGTACTCCAATAGAAGTATAGAATTTATTTTTTACTAATGAAGTTGTTGACCTCATATTTCTCCATATGACAAATTGTTTATGGAATTATCTAAGACTGCATCCACAGCACTGGTATGCTAACATTGTTTTAGAGTGCCGTGACATTCTAGCATATTTTGCTATTCATTATAGTGTTGGTGTGAATCGCAACCAAAGGATAACTGTACAAACACTGTGGTCAGTGGAGTATGGCAGTTTATTCTGCCATACAGCCTAATTTCAGCTGGTGTGCTTCCATACAAGAGATTTCTAATTTATTCAAAATGAATTGCAAGCAACACTGGTGTCCAAAAACACAACAATTCACATGATGATGCTAGGCTATCAAGGAAGAGGTCCGATAAAAGCACATGATAAATCCAAACAAGATTGATATGGCATCAAAATCTACATGGTTTGTGATGCTGATACACAGTTTGTCATTGCAATGGATCCTTACATTTGGGGCCAGCAACCAACCCCAGAATTCTATAGTGTACATAATATTATGAAGAGATTAGTGACAACCACAGAATTACCCCAGGGAATCTGTGCTGATTGTTTTTTTGGGGATTATTCTTTGATTCAATAGACATTTGACAAAAATTACACATTTTTATCCACTGTCAACATCAATCGTTGATTTGTGCCACCCTTCATGTGCTGTGACCACTTAGAAGGAAATCCAGAGAGATATTTGTGTTTTGTTTTCACTGAAAAATGTTATTTGGCAGTGTATATACCCCTTAGGCTTGCCAATCGGAACTTCAAAGCAGTTTTGTGCTTATCCAGTGAACATTTGGATGATCATTGTCACCCTGAAACAAGCAAACCACTTTCGATCCTTGCATACAATTCTTTCAAACATGGTGTAGACATGTATTTGTGGATGTCCAAAGAATACAGAGTTTAAAAAATAACAACAGGTGGACAATGTGGATTTTGGACCTCATTCTTGACATAGCTTTACACAACTCATGTGTTCTTCTGAGAAACAACAGGCTGAATGATTTTTCAGTAATCAAACAAGGTGGCAAGAAGTGCTACATTTTCAAACTGACAAGACAGTTAGCAGATGAATCAATGGCACACCATGCTCAACACAAACCACATCTTCCCATAGGTACTTGGTGTTGTTTAGCTGCATTCATTCATGAGCAACAGCCTGGAACATTAGCACCTTTGCCAAATCAATGAGGTGTGTTATTGTATTTGTCTGAAAGTATGAAATAGAAAGACCAAGCAAATGTGTGGTACGTGCAACTGAACAGTGTGTGGAGAGCATAGTGAATCACACAGAATAGCATCACTTTGTTTTGTAAGAAGTTTGTTTTTCTTATATAACAAATCTGTTTTTATTACTTATACATTTACTTGTGTTTTTTAGTTACAATACTCTTTACTGCATTATGCATATTATGTACTGACTTTGACAACTTTTTACAGTACTGATATCTCTAACAGTTATAATGGTTTTGATAAATAAAGTATATATTTTTTTTTTAATATACTATTATCTGAATTCTCACAAATTGTATTTAACTGGAATTTATAGCATATTTTATATGGCTCTGGTCTGTCAGACCCCATCTTCATAAAGCATGTGTTAATCACACTTGTATATAAATTGTGTACTACTAAGGTGATTATTTTCTTTTAAATGTATTTTTCTTGTTTTGATTCATTAGATTTAGCATTAAAACATTCATCAGTTTTTGTATATATACAAAATACATTTGCAATTTTTTTCCACTATTTTACTGATATTTTGTTTATGGATTTCACATTTTATTTATTTTGAAATGCCAAAGGACTTTTCAGTTGTGTATTATATATGTATAAGTATACCTACCTACATAATATATCTGTTCATATTTATAATATTTACATATGATTTAATGTAATAACTCTTTAATTCATCAGCCTAATGCCCATCTTTGTGTGCCTCTCACTTTATAAGTTGCCCAGTATCTTGGTGCTGCTATTGTAATTTTTTCACGTAAATCAGAAGTGGTCCAATTGAAAGGTGGAGGATGAAATGTATTATGGTAACTACTGAATATGTGTTATTTTTGTGTCATGTCAAAAGTTAGATATTCATTTTCCACTAGGGGTTTTTCCCTCAGACCCCCGCCTACTCCCTCCCATTCCTACACCACCACATATTTTCCAGCCAAATGACTTCAGTTGTGTGAGGCCTGAATATGTTATTAAATTAACAAGTTCAACATTACACATTTTTGTCATGTAGCTTTAGTGCCAATAAAAGTTTTGCATCTCAGTTGTTTCTACTTTATATTTATTGTTGTTCTAATAACATTGACAAATAATAATTATCAATTCCATGTAACAGTTCCACCTAGCCAAAATTTTCAGATACTGACATCATTAGTCCACATACTTAATAAATATTATGCATGTTTTGCATATTTTGGCTTGTTTAATTGTTAGTCAAATATAGTGTAGTACTGTTGGTTTTTGAATTTGGAATTTGATACCTTAAATAAGGTGAGAACCCTGTACAAAGTCATATTTGGTTTAGAATTTTTAACATAATTTGTTATATGAACCGAATGTGGGTCATGACTGAAAATAAATAATTGCCCCTAAATGCCTTAAAAATAGGGAGTAAGTTCGAAAATCCAATCTGCCAATAACAGACTATTTATTGCAAATGTGTTTCAAAGCTCATGTCAGCTATAGTATACTCAGTGTAAAAATAATCAATTGAAAATTCAAGAAGCAGAAAAGCAAAAGCATCAGGAAAAACATTTCCTTTCAGAATTGGAATGGCAGAAAAAATCATAAGAAATTTACTGATTTAGACAAAAATACTCATTTGAAAGAACAAGAGATTCTGTTCAGACTATGTATATTATTAGATGAAAAGGATAGAAGATGCATTGAATGATTGATGAGAGTGATGTTAAGTTGAATCATTTGTTGAAAGAGAAAGAAGCGAAGAGAAAAGTAGTGGAACATTGTGTTCTTATAAAATTCCAAAAAATGGGTTTTAGTTGTTATCATATAAATATTACTTGGTAATTGGTCGAATTCTGATTTGATTGCTTTGTCTGACACATTAATTACCACATATACCTACTACATCTCCTGTTTATTGACATTCAGCTGATAACTTTTCATTTTCATACCCTGTTTTAATTTTAAATGTAAATTCTAAGATTTACTTTTGTGTGGTGAACAGACATATGCTTAACATACATACTGTTTAAATTATGTACTATGCTAATTAATCCTGGATTTGTTTTGTTATTCTGGCAACGTTTCTTTAATTTAAAATCAATTTTTTAATATTACTGGTATTAACTTTTTTTTAATTACAAATAGTACAGGTTTCAAGCAGACCTTGTTTTACATGGGTTTTTATCCGTGTATTTTTTAAGTACATAGCAGTTTTGTTACATAAAAAGTAACCTTATTCATTTCTATGCTTATATTGATTATGTATATTGTCTAATATAGTTGTATAGTCTACTCCGATTAATCCGGATTTGGCTAAATTGGAATTTCAACATTTCTAGTAGTATTTTTATTCCCCAATTGTTCTACCTATATTGTGTTTAATACTGACAATATCAGGAATCATTTAAAATGAAAACCAGACTCTTTTTCTGCAAACTTCACAGATTTATTTAGCATTTTCAATTGTACAACTGGACAGTATTTAATTTTTATAATGTAGTATTAGTCACAGCTATTATATAGAGTGTAGATCTGTTGCAGACACAATTAGCTTTTCTAGTTTAGCTGAAATACAACTATGAATTGTACAGTGTGTTTTAATAGAGCACATGAGCTACATTGTCCTATCATTGTTTTATAAACAAAATAATATTATTCTCTAATTTTTACTTATATCATTAGGCCTGAAAATAATTGACAGACGCGAAAAATTTCAGCAAAATATTTCGGAACCCTACTACGAATTTTTTGCGCCCAGCCCCAGCTAGACATGTCTGAGGTGTTTAGTGTTAGTTTGAGATACTGTCCTAATTATCTGCAATTAAAGTCTGGTAACCCTGCATCGATATTTGCATAAGGGAAAGCTAATTTTTGGAACTATGTTTTAACAGTATTTTTCTGTGTATTTAATTGCTAACTTGATATGTACATATTGTTTTATTAATTATAGCCTTGGTGATGCCAATTGTCACTTATACATTTCTATATTATGTTATGAATAAATATAATTACCTATAAATTTAGAATTTTTTAATAAAATTAAATATTACACCCTGAAAATAGCAAAGGAATAACATTTATTTCCTTGAATTGCTACTTATTCTAATAATAATATGCATTCTGTATTTCATATATGATGTATACTTCATTTCAGTAAATTATGGGAGTTGATGTTGAAACAACCAAAGAAGGAGATGGAAAGTCATATCCTAAGAAGGGAATGACTGTTACAGTTCACTACACAGGAACTTTGACAAATGGAAATAAGTTTGATTCCTCTCGGGATCGCGGAAAGCCATTTGAATTCAAGCTTGGTAAAGGACAGGTAAGGATTACATTTGTATGTTTAATTTATACATTAATATCTTAATAACATGTGTGTCTTCTGTGTTTATTGATACATTTTTGGCTTGATACTACATATTTTATTATGTTGATACATTTTCGGTTAAATGGCTTATTAACCAAGTCTAGATTGTTAGAATGTTAGCTTTTAACATAGTATTCTGTGATTTTATTTTCAAGTCTTATTTATGAGGTAATTTCGATATCTTGGTAACATAATACATTACCATACTTAAAATAGTCTTTTTGACATTTAAACTTTTAGGTAGACATTTTGGATAGATCATCTATATCTTCATATGTACTGCAAAAATGTCCATTGTTATTGACGTTTCTCATCATCAACATTAATATGGTACTTTTATTTATTATAATAGCTAGGTTCCATTTACAATATTTCCAGCGCGGTGTGTTGGTGCAACTTTTACTCTCATTTCTACCAATTTAAAGGGATCTGGTCAAAAAATCTTAAATTAAATATTTTAATAACAAACAATCAATCAGCAGATTAACATTTCTGATAAAGTCCTGAGCTATAGTGGTGTCTTATTTAATTCCAAGAATTTATCTGTAGTCTCTTTCCAATCCACTTAGAAATACATTCATAAAAATGTTTTAGGACCTTGAGGCACAAGCAAGACAACTATTGTCATATAATATATACATTACATTCGGGAACTAGTTAGGTATATTAGTGGGGCATTTCGTTGCTGCTACGATTCGCAAATGTGATACCCCTCATAATGTTTTGCAATGATGTTGCGAAACCTGACATAGCTGAGCCTGTATATTAAAATATCGATGTTTAACCATTACATAGATAATATGTAGACTATTTAAATTTAATAATAATGGCATCATCTATGCAATATAAAAATTAAAAAAATTGAAAAATGTATTTTAATACTGAAACTTCCATTGATTACTGAAATCCTCAGATATATTCTATTATTTTCTATTGTTTCCCATTAATTGTATTCCCCTTATAATAATTTGTTTAATTAACTAGTCTTCAGCATACTTAAGTGTATCCTAAATACTGGTTGGTCAATTTGACCACTCCTCTTCAGCTAAATATGTTTCCATAAGTATCTGGTGTTGCTAAGCTTAAATGATAGCCATTTGGTAGTTATCTACGACGAACAGTATTCATTTATTAAAATTTTTCTTTGTGTGTTAATTAGTTCACTAGATGTTAAATTCTAGTGTTCTATTAGTTTGTTTTTGTTATCTGGTAATGTTTTTATGTGCATGCAATACTTTTTACTAAACCTTTATTCGCAATATTTTTTGTTTAATTTTTATAGTGCTTACTTATAATTAATATGGTGTCGTTACTGATATAAATATAGGCTAAAATAATTGTTTATGCTTTTATTTCATTATTTATATTATTAATAAATTATACTAAATTAAGTATTACTTTGGATTCTATCTGAAAATCTATTTTGGGCTGTAATGTAGTACAATGAATTACACCTTTGTAGCACTAAATTAAATTATTAAAATTTTGTACACGTCTCCGACTAGTTAGGATTCTTAATGCCTCTTGTGGTTTCTAAAGATAAATTTAGTCTAATGTGACTACTTACTGAAAATATTTTTTATATAAGTAGGACTGAATTGCCTCCGTCAATGACAATAGATAAGTTTTAGACGTTTATTCTGGTGTTTTTAAATAATAAATTTTTATGAAATAATTATTTTAGCTGTTTATCGAATAATTAAGCAGATTAGCTACGTGTGTTACGCTTATTAATTACAGAATAGCCTATAGCTACCTTAAGTTGAGAAATACAAATTTTAAAGGAATCAATTCATCCACCTTGCTTATTATTCACAAAACTCTGTTCCTACGCTCCTGGAATTATTTTAAATAATGATTCCATCGTTGATAATCACAGCTCACAGATACTAACGTTAATGGCACAGCATGGGTCCATTTAATAGTTATCGCTACTTAAATAACTCTTTGTAAGATGACAGGACAGTGTTACTATGTGTCCCTGTGTTACTATATTATCCCTGTGTAACTAATAATAAAATATTAATTTAGTGCTTAATTTATTTAATCTCAAGATGTATCGTTGTAGTTACCTACATCCGTTCCAACAAATAGAGTGCATTGATTTTTTTTTAATAATATATTGAGAATAAATTTATAAATTAGTTTTTTATTATCTAACCTTTAGCTCCTGTTGCATATTCTTTGTGACTTATAGGTAAAATACTGTAATTTCAAATTTATAAACAAATGTTTTTGGTTCTTGTAGGCAGTTTTTCTAATATTTGAATGTCTTTTACAGTTAAACTGTAAATTTTGTACATAGCCATTTGTTATTTTTTACTTTGAGTTTTCTATATAACGTCTCGGAGTGGTTTTATAAGATTCTAGTTATAATTTAGGTGGTTTTATTGCTATTTTTAGTCTAGGAAAACATAAGATAATTGAAGTAGACATAGTCTGCCTTATTCGAATATACAAACAAAAACGTTGTAACATATTGTTATTTTAGCAAATATTCTTGTTTAGTATATTTGTCATATTCCTTCTATCGGTAATGTGTATTGTGATTTATTTTAAGAACGTTGGATAATGTAAATACTATTAGGTCAAACTATCCATGAGTACTATTTAATTAGTAATATTTTTTTTACTATCTAAGTGTACCATCGTCAGGGTGCTAAACTAAAACTTACTTGCCTGAAATTACCTTTTTATTTGGTATCGTGTTGCAGGTTATCAAAGGCTGGGATGAGGGTGTCGCTCAGATGTCGACTGGTGAACGGGCAAAGCTGACTTGTTCCCCAGACTATGCTTATGGTGAAAAGGGGTTCTCTGGCGTCATTCCACCGAATTCTACCCTCATTTTCGATGTAGAATTGATCTCTTTTAAGTAGATTATTGGCTAATTACAAATTATGTATAACAGACGGATTGTTGTAAGCAATATTATTGTATCTTTTTTGACTTTGTAATACTTATATGCACTTTGTTCTGTTTGTTTGTCGTGTGATTAATCATGTGACAATTTTGAATTATTTTGTGACTTTTATTAAAATGTCTTCTATTTCAATTCATTTTGTCTTGCATGGTAGTTAGTTTTTTATTCTTCGATGTTATTACTGGCAACTGTCGTAGCTGAATATTGTGGCTTTGGTTGGAACATGCATAATTAAGTGAAATAACAATAAAGATTTATTTGTTGAAAGTTGTTTTCTCAATTGACTATACTGTTGTATTTAGTTCATGTACCATTTTTACTATACTTCGTGTGAATTATACTGATGGGTGGTAAGTGCTATATTTACCTTTGAATATTTCCTGATTGGTACTATATTTAATATTCTTTTTGATTAAAACGAGGCATTTAGTGAGATTAGGTTATTATCGGTAATTCTCTTTTTTAAGTTAACTCTTGCAATAGTTTTTCAGTTAATTGGACTTTTCTATCGATATCACCAGTGTTCACATCTGTAACACATACTTCATCAATATTTATGTGGCGTCTGTAAATATAAACTATGATTTATTCTGGAAGAAATCAAAATAAAGCTTTAAATGTGTTTTTTGATTAATATATCATGTCAGATTTTATTTCAAACATTTGTAATGCCTACATCTATCTACATCGTAGCCAGCTGTAAGCAATTGGTATCTGCTAAAAGGGCCTTTTATTTATTTGAATGTAGGCTACCCTGAAAATGTACAATTAAGGCTGGCTACTATGAATAATATGGGAAAATGAGCTTTTATACATACATCCATGTAGATAAGGTGTATCGCACAAAAAGATGGAAGAGATAATAGACAGACCGACGTGCCCTGAAAGCGAAATTTTAAAAGAATAGAACTAAGTTCCTACGAGATTGCATACATCTATAGTGTCTTGGTTTAATTGTCAACGTATTCACAATTGTTCTATATTGATCAAAAAAAGGTCTCCCTTTTATACTGCTTGCTTCGACATGAAGCGATGAATCCGTAGTACAAAAATGGGTAGAATTCTGGAAGATTGAGGTTAATCAGGTATTTGCCTAGTAATCTAATGATGGGATAAACCATGCTTGCTTTACTTTTCACGACCTTTCCAGAATTTGAATTATTTTGTTTTAATAAATGGGAAATAGTTTAAACTAAATTGTTTATATCTTTGACTTATGATTATAAGTTTCAGAGCAATGTCAAAGAAAATCGGTTCAAACTTGAGAAAAGTAAGGTAAAAATGTCAGGGAAAATGGGTTAGTGTCAGGGAAAATATATTCGTCTGGAAGATTTGAACCCTGACAAAACTAATAGTACCTTTATAGTAGTTCGCACAGGTCCGTGATCTTGAAACCTAACGGAGAAATTTACGGATCATATGACTTAAGATGCTTGAATATATATGTGATAGCCTGTAGTAGTATAGGAAGTGTGAATTCGACCACACTTTTTGACCTTTGCCCCAATAGTTCCCCCTTAAAAAAAATTTGACGATCGTTATGGATCATAAATGGCAAACAAGTTGACTCCCAACATAAGACAAGTGGTATATATTACTACCTTTTTTGTAAGTAGCATAACATTTTTAAATTTTCACATTAATTTTTAACATTGCGATGCATTATGATCTTATTGCACAATCAGGGTAATTTCAATGACGATTATGATTAAGTCATGTTCACTCAACCTGATTTTTATACTTACCGATTGATCAGAGGTACATAGTCTAATTGTATTAATCGATTATTCAAGTACAATTATTGATCTTTTCTACAATGTGATGCATTATGGTTATATTAATATTCGATCAGGCTGATTTCGATAAGAATTCCGAATATTCAATGGTCTAACATTTAAATGTTAGATGGTCTCTTACACTTTTTTCGTTTTATATTGTCTTAATTTATAATTCCGATTGGTCATATAAGTAAATTTTCATGAAATGTAATGATTGTTTGTGTGTTTTCCAATAATTTCGATGGTCTACAACATGGTTAATTTACAATAAATGTTATATCTTTTTGTTAAGGACATTTTATCCAATTTTTGATGTATAGAATGTCCATTTATGATACTTTTTGGTTATACAAAAAACGTACAATTTGAATAATATTTAAAATGTAATTGTTTAATATGTCGTTTTGCGCAAATAATTTATTATTTTTCTATAAAATAGTTTTCTAAATTTTAGATGGTCTCTTACACTGCCTGTTTCCTTCTATATTGTCTTAATTAATTCCGATTGGTAATGTAATTCAATTTTTACCAAATTATCACAAAATGTAATCATCGAGTGTACGTTTTCTACAAGCCTAACTATAATTGTACGTCTTGACTTTTGCCTCCGACAAAGTCGTATTATATTAACAAGAACCCGGATTTATGTAGTAAGAAAGATTTGTGTAGTATTTATTATGTAGCAAGAACCTGGCATACCAACGGAATGTAAACAGAGACATCGGGTGGTATATCCCTAAACATTTGTCGGATTGAAAGCTTGTAAAACATGTTATATTACTTGAAAGTGTTTAAGCACATAAATAGAATATAATATAATAGAATATATAAAATAGAATCTTAAGATTTAACAGTAAACTAGTAGAGCGCCGAAGCCGGCAGTGGTATGCTGATCGAACAACATAAGACCATAAAGCATCAAAATGTAGAATAATCAATAATTGTACTTGAATGATCGATTACTACCATTAGACTACCTCTGAGCAATCTGTAAGTGTACAAATCAATCTGAGTGAACTAGACTTAGTCAGAATCGTCATTCAAATTACCCTGATCGTACAATATATATGGTCATAATGCATAGCAGCAATTGCAAAAATTAATATAAAAATTGATGGTTGGTCGAACAGGACGATCTTGTCTTATGTTTCATCATATCAACGTTGGTTGTCATAAGTTGTAAACATCAAACATTTATTCTTTTTTTTAACTCTGTCAAATTTCAACCAATTAAAAAAAATTGAAACTGACTTATAGCTATTACAATGTCAATCTATTTCATTTTATTATATAATATTTTTTAATGAAGTTGTATGGTCTCCTAACTTTTTAAATGTAATTTTTCATTTATTTATTTTTTAACTCTGTCATATTTCAACCGGTTATCAAAAGTTTGGTAGGTACTGACCGTATTATATATATATGCTGTTACGAATTTTTATATTTTTTATTTTGCTTTTAATATGTAAAAAATATGTATTGATTTTATCAGCTGTAAATCACTAAAATGTCTACAACTCTGTCAAATTTCAACCGATTTAAAAAAATGTACACTGATCGCGACTTATAGCTATTCCGAATGTCGATCCATATATATTTTTAAAATATTATACTACTTACAAAAAATTTAAGTAATATAAATGATTTGGCTTATTTTGGTGAGTCATTATACGAAGTTTGGTTGTTATAAGTTGGGAGGGGGGAAGGGGGGGAATGAGTAAGGGGGCAGGGTGGGAGGGGTTAAAGGTCAAATGTAAAAAAAGGTCGAATCCACCCTTCCTATACTACTGCTGAAGGGCTATCAATTTTAAAAATATTATACTACTTACAAAAAATTTAAGTAGTATGAATGATTTGGCTTATGTTGGTGAGTCGATCATCATACGAAGTTTGGTTGTCATAAGTTGGGCAGGGGGGAGGGTGAGGGGGCAGGGTGGGAGGACGAGCTCTGTTTGTCTCCGACGAGAAATGGCTGTATTTAAAATTATTTTAACCTTTCCATATCATGCGAAAATTGGTTTCAGTTGATGCCGTTGTTTTGGTTTGGTTTGGTCAGAGCTGGAGCCGAAGTCCCGCAGATTCGAGGCCGCACCGCCACGGGATCATCCGCCAATAGAAACAAGGAAGGCCTAATCCCGAACACTCGCAGCCGCAGGCCAATGTGCGCTGGACAGTCCTGAAGCCAATACTCCAGAGTCTCTTCCTCTTCCTTGCAATGAGGACATATAGGAGGCCCCCCGCGTATATGCGAGCTCGGCACGCTGCCAGCACACGATAATGACCACTCAGGAACTGCGGAATCATCGTCTCAGTGCGTCAGGGTAAGCCCCCCGATCGTGGCATGACGGAGAACACGAAGCGTGTACGCTCATGGACAGACCTGGGGTCAATGATGTCTCTCCTATTAAGGGACTTGGGACAGTGTCTTAATTACGACCCATCATCGTTCCGCAGTCTGAGAGACTCCATAGCAGCTTCCCGGTTCTCATTGTCCTCAGCTTCATTGGCAATACCACAGTGACTAGGGATCCATTGGAAAACCACGGTGCCATCAACTCGCACCAAACAAAATCTCACTGAACCTATATCTGGGTTACAGCAAGATGTCCCGCTGTTCAAAGCATCTAAGTTGGACAATGTTCTACAGTTATTTCCCAATGCGTTGGCCATTACATTTTGTATATTGACACGAGTGTAATATTGTGAATTGCTTATATTTTTATAAAGAAGTCTATGTTTAGTGTATTCATGATTGCAACTAAATAATAAGTTGTCAGTGTTCTGACCATAGTATATATATAATATTTATGGTTAACTAGCTGACATTTGTAGTTCCTTATATAATACAATTGAAAGAAATCGATTATCCACAAACAACAAGATTTTTGTATACAATAATTAATAGATAAAATAAATAAATAAACTTTTTTTCTAGACACCTTATATATGTGGCAAGGTTTAACAACCTTTTCTATTTTTAGCATTGTGAAGGATTCTCGAGTAATGACTGCTGACATTTTTTAATGGTTCCTGATATGTTTCAGGAAACTTTATTCGAGAAAGGAATCAATGTCTGTAACATAATCTACTGTTACTATCAATTTTGCGAAAGGTAGTATTAAAATGACTTACAACATGTTTTGTGGTTACAGTTTAATTTGGTTCATTTAGTTACTTTTATAGAAAAATTATTTTAAAGAATTTAAAGTTTAATAAAGTTTATTACCATCAAAATACATATATATGTAATAAATGTAAAATTATATTTTTTATGCTGAAGTTTATGTGTTTTTAATTCAATTTTACTTTTAAGAAAATATTCAAAACATTGATTTATATATTATTCTTTAATAATAATAATAATAGAAATAGAAATAAGAAATTCACTTTGCAATTAATAAATTGTTTAAATAGTTATTGTAGATACTTTCGATAGTGAAAATGTCTTCCAATTCTGTTGATATTAAACAAAAAACGGATGATTTAGATAACGGAAAAGTATGTTCTTCATTATTTAATATATATGTTTTAAAATTTGAATTCTTTTAAATACAAATTAAAAAATAATTTCAATAATAAAAGATGAAAGATCTGACTTATCTATTAGTATGGGTCTCACTATTCTGCACTTTAATTTGAGTTGAACAGTATTGGTTGTGTTTATAGTTCGTTTTCATGGCATCTTGTAGAAATAGTTTGTCATTGCTTTCTTTGAATTTGAAGTGATTATTCAGTGGACACCATCCATCTTATAATGTCCGCTCTTCCACCTAGACTAGGTCGATATCAGTGGTCGGTCCTAGTGCCATTGGCATTGACTAACACTAACAGCTGTCTACGGTCAGATACAGGGTCGTCATAGCTCACCCACCAGGTTTTTGCCATTGAAATTGAATCCTCTTCCGTCAAATACACTGTTAGCCTTTGACTGTAACCCTGGTTTATATATACTGATTACTGTATGTATATATATTATATAGTCAAATGTTTTAGTATTTTTTACAGATTTTATGTTTATTTTATTTTTAATGACTTATGTATATTGTTTTTATATATGTACATATATATATACAAAATATAAATTTTTTGTATGTATATACACAATATGAACTTTTTATATGTGTATACAAAATATGAACATTTATATTAATATGTATATATACAAAATATGAACATCTATATTAATATGTATATACAAAATATGAACATTTATATTAATATGTAGCCTATATACAAAATATGAACATTTATATTAATATGTATATACAAAATATGAACATTTATATATAATATGTATATACAAAATATGAACATTTATATTAATATGTATATACAAAATATGAACATTTATATTAATATGTATATACAAAATATGAACATTTATATTAATATGTATATACAAAATATGAACATTTATATTAATATGTATATACAAAATATGAACATTTATATTAATATGTATA
>JAUZND010007464.1:0-10333 GCA_034780555.1 Coelogynopora nodosa | reverse complement strand
ATCGGCGAAAAGTCAACGCCTGATGTGTCATCAAACCGGCGTTGACTTTTCGCCGATGCCAGATGTGTCATGGCCTTTACCCTAATGCCCCACAGAAATACTGTCAATATCTCAGACACGTTTTAGTCATGTTCAATAAATCTGTGTTACGTTAATTTATATAACTGTTATTTATTTTACACGAAACACGATATAACAGGTAATAAATAATGTATATGGCATAGAGAAAATCGTTTTCTTTATCAACCATAATATATTTATTAAAAAGTTGAAAATCACTAATAAAATTCAAAGACTGCAGGAGTAAATTTGTCCAAGGAAACATAAAAATTTCAAACTTTTTACAATTAAAACCTGCTGGCATGAATATGATCATGTTAAATAAAAATTATTAAATTTAATGTATAGTTCGCCATTTACCTAGGTCTACTATAAAGGTACAAAGCATATCATCCTAAATTAAAACAAAAAATCTTTATTTATTAGAACCTATTTCACCATTATCTAAAGCAATTTAAAATGATGGATGATTTTAAGTAATGTTTTATATACTTCATACTTATTGTCTACAAAGACAGTTCCATCTTAGTAATATTCCTGAAGAACATTAAATATACAAAAATGAATAAATATATAAATTTATTAATTTTTCAAATATACTTTTGATAAATTGAATATATTTTTTATCTCGAGATTAAGTTAGTTATAAAAGGAAAGTATAGTCTTGAAACATGAATCACTCTGATAAGATAATCTAAGTCACTTATAAGTCACATATTTTATGCTACAATTAGAGGTGAGCAACTGTAACCCTAATTTTAAATTATATAAAGTTGCATAATTATATACGGCTTTTTGTTAACCGAATTCTGTATTGATTCAAAATATGCGATTCATTTTCTCGAAAAGATTGCTCGGCTGTAGTAATTATTTGTTGAATTTAGCAAAATTGACAATTGTATGTCTACAAAATTTTATTGTTTAAAAGAAATTGTATTCACAATCTCATAATATTTATAATAATAAAACAAAGCTCAACTGGCCTGAAATAGTTAGAAGCGCATTACTCGGTTTAAATTCTCCCAACTGAAAGCAGCTAGCAACGTGATTCTGATTGACTGAAGAAGCGCTAATATCTGGCGTTAAAATTGTAATAAAATAAAGTGCAAGAGATGTGTGGAGAGGGTTAATGGTTCATGCTTCCATACTGCGCTGATCAATACTTTTTAAATATTTACATTTTTAATATAGTTACATCAAATAATCTTCTATGACATTATACACTGCGTAGAATTAATTAAATAAGTAAATATATGATTTTGAAATTATTTCGACAATACTTAAAATTAATTGTTCATCATTGGATCACTAAACATTCAAACAATATTCAAATATAGTAACAACAAAAAGGTAAAAGTAATTATAGAAGATTTTTTAATTTTTGGTATAATAAATTAAAGAAGAAGACAACTGGTTAGTTAAATATTATGTTTTCTGTTTTATGGAATTTTTTTGCATAAAAGCATATTGTGTTAAGTCGTTTGACTAAAAATGACTCAAATACTATAAATATAAAACTATTATTAGTTTTACAATATTTAAGCCAACATTTATTGAAATTGACAAAAAATTATCTTTCGTCTTTCAGCACGAAGGCATATAAATGGTATAAATAAATTACTTTTACCTCCTTTTTGATCAATTTCAATAAAATGGATATTTAATATAATAATAGGCTACTACATTGACATATTTCCAAAATGATTTCAGGTTTAATATACCTCATTGTTACAACATTTTCTAAACACTAAATGAAACCAAACACAGTGAATAGTTCTTGTAAAAGTTTTTACAGAACTTCACAATATTCCACTCCTGACATAGAAAAGTCGCAATGTGTTCCTAACACAAGAAAGAACAGATTACATCTCGCCGGAATTCGGTTGAAAGCTGCCTGGACAGGCAAGATAGTTGGCAGTAATCAAAATCTCCCAACTGGAGCCAAACTACCACTTCCCCACTTCCCTGGGGAAATAATGCGCCAAGAAATATCCGTTATACTTAAGTAAATATATATTTTTGCCTAATCGACTGTGGTTACTTTTAGAAGTTTTGAGCTCTTCCAATTTAGTAATTGATACTGGGGCAGTTGTTCTAGGGAAACGAGGACACGATGGATTTATGGGGAATTATCGTGCAGTTATTTATATGACATACGGCATATATAACATGTAATATGAGCCCAATCATGTTTCTTTCGATATTTCAACTGGTGTATATCAAAATTACATGTTTTTTAAATTTTTTAAATTTTAAATGACGCAACCCCCCCCCCTTCGCAACTCCCCGCAACCACCCCCGTAACCCCCCCGCAACCAATATTCTTCATATTAACTGAATGCGAACAAGTTCTCTGTAACAAGTTCTATGTAGTAAGATCTATGTAGCAAGTTCTATGTGATAAGATCTATGTAGCAAGTTCTATGTAGTAAGATCTATGTAGCAAGTTCTATGTAGTAAGATCTATGTAGCAAGTTCTATATAGTAAGATCTATGTAGCAAGTTCTATGTAGCAAGTTCTATGTAGCTTAATCTTTCATCACATTCTTTCTCTTCCGATTTCGGTTGCTTATATTGGCAATTGTTTTTGCTCTATTTATTTGAAGTCTTTTGGTTATATAATATATTTTGTAGTTCTATAGCAAAAAAGATCAACATTATATTTTGTAGTTTTATAGCAAAAAAGATCGACATTATATTTTGTAGTTCTTTAGCAAAAAAGATCAACATTATATTTTGTAGTTCTATAGCAAAAAAGATCGACATTATATTTTGTAGATCTTTAGCAAAAAAGATCGACATTATATTTTGTAGTTCTATAGCAAAAAAGATCGACATTATGTTTTGTAGTTCTTTAGCAAAAAATATCGACATTATATTTTGTAGTTCTATAGCAAAAAAAATCAACATTATATTTTGTAGTTCTTTAGCAAAAAAGATCGACATTATATTTTGTAGTTCTATAGCAAAAAAGATCGACATTATATTTTGTAGTTCTATAGCAAAAAAGATCGACATTATATTGTATTTCTATAGCAAAAAAGATCGACATTATACAGAATGATTTGAACTGTTGATATACAATTCATATCAACAAACACAGACAATTATTAATGTAACGATGACTTCTATATTCGATGAAATAATTCGTTAATATTTACGTATTCTGTAAAATAATATTATACGTCACCAATATAATTGGTAAAACTTTTTTTACATTCCATTTAAAAAATGTATTTGACATATTTTGAAACAAATAAAAAAGGTTTTCTTCACTTTACGCTTATATGTGATAAAATTGTGATACAATATAGATCCATGTTAATAAAACGACGTTGTTCTGAGAATTGTAGAAAATATCTCATCAACTAACCGAATCTTCTCCGATCTTCAACATCCGGAATGTTATTCACGGTTCACCTGTTAAGTGGGATGCTAGCGTATTTGTTCCACTTTTATCCGCGGAGAAAACAAAACACCCGAAAAGGAGTTTTGTAATCATCAGCTATGGGGAAAAAAACTGTTCAATATGCCCTAACGACTTTCAAATAATAAGTAACATTTGCGACTAAGAAGCACGTCTATATTATAAGATAAGCAATCCATTATTTGTTGTATAACGCTACTTATGGTTATTATGTGCTCTGACCATAACGGAGTCTTTAGATCCAGCCGTTTGTACTACTCAGCAATTTGGTAAATGCAGGCGGAATCCTATCAATCGAAATTTCGCTCAACTCAGCCATCCGTAAAAGCCAAACTGATGCATGAACTGATGTCGAAGTTATTATCATTTAGCGAGAGAAGGGATAAGGAGGCTTCTTCAGACAGCTTTTCTGGCGTCAATAATGTAACTTTTCATTCGATATTATACCCTTTAAAAAACCGATAGAATACAACAACAAAAAAAGAGTAAACGGATAGAATCAGAGCTATACAGGGTTTGAGTGCAGTTCTTCTGCGTGCAAGAGTTCAACATTGTTAAATCGAAATAGAATGAAAGTGAGCCTGAGAAAGATAGAGGTGGGGGAGAGTGGGAAATGAAATTGTAAAGTCTTTGGTTTCATTTTCAAATCTGAAATATTGGCTTTGTTTCTACCTTGCCAGTGCAAGGTGTATTGATTAGAAGGGTCACGCACCAATCTGGAGGGCAAATCTTGACAGTTACAAACTCTAATATTTCTGTGTTCTGCGTAGATTACTTCATTTAGAGAACAAAATTGATTTGTCACAACATTTCGGCATTTATTTATAGTCAAAATTTATATATAATATATATATAATAAAAACTTGTGTCAACCATTAATTATCGGTTCAATTTTCTGTGTGGAATAAATGGAATAGTTTTTGTTGATATGCAAATATAAGTGCATAGATATACCTAACAGTCAATTAACATGTCATTATAATGTAGGGTATAACTTCAAATATAACAATATTACAATTTCAAACAACTAATTTACGTAAAACTAATTTAGAATACAAAAATATACGATCACTTTTTCTTACACATCATTTGTCAAATAACTTTTCTTAGACAGGACTGTTTTATGAATATCTATTTTGAAAGATAGTCTTGTTAAAAGTGTATTTAAGCATTTAGTTTATCACTTATATCGTATTAAAATATAATATAATATTATTCAACATCGTAAATACAACCAAACAAATAATTCTTTTATTTTTTCAGTAATATATATAGTTATTTAAGAGTAAGTTTTCAAGCAAATAATTAAACAAATATTTCTGTGTACCGTATTTAAAATTATATACCAATGATTTTTTAATATCGATTTTCGTTATATATGTTTCATCCAGATATTAAATTAATTTATGTTTTTGTCATAATTATGTGCAAATGACTGAAATACTTCACTATTTTAAGACAAAGGAAATAATTATTCAATAGAACATATTTGCCTATAATATTCTGATTATCGAAATTTTATACTTATTACTACTTTAAATTTCTGAAAAATTTATTAAAATCTTAAATACACCGAGTCGTCTGCAATGGAGTATCTAAAATATCGACTAAATATCGACTAAAACTAAATTATAAAAAGTCGGTGATGCTGTTAAGTTAAGTAGAATTTATAAAACAAAAAAATAGTATTAATGTATTAATTCATTTACATGCACTATTATCGGGAGGTTTAACCTACGTATATAAGACTATTATGTTTTGTTTTCTAAATTCTAATTAACTTTCAGCATCAACGGCTTTTTATAATGTATTTATTATTAAGGTGTTACGAGAGAAGTATCACTTTTTCCTAACATAATATACTAAATTTAATTTAATTAGTTTGTAATATGTAATTTATCTTTTACGTGCGAGAAATGTTTATAACTATAGTAAATTTATTAAACCTACACTTTTAACCATGTAGATAATCATGTAAACATATAACCAAGTGACCAAGTAACCATGTAACCGAAACAATGCACAATGTACCATGTAATTCGCGTAATGAAATGTAATATATTCAAATGATAAATATTCTATAAAAAGTACTTATATATTATCAATTTTTCAATATATGTTTGATTGTTACTTGCATAGATATGTATTTCTTTCTCGCTCACTCCTAGATGTGCAATGTAACATAATCTTGCTATATACGATGGTTACGAAAACGATGAGTCATACACCAGTTCCGCGAGGCAAGCGCGAGGCTAGAGAAATATTTTAGCAGTGTACGAATCCTAAATAGGCCTATTATGTTGAAAACTAATGTAATTAATTAAACGTAAAATTTTACTTCTATTTTATTGGTTCAAAATTAAATTTGATCTGATAAACTTTTCATTATTAAATATTACTTTGAACAATGCCTATATAATTTAAATTGCCTCACAAAGCCGTATATGACTCATCTTTCTCATAACCGCCGCGGGCATAGTTTGGATATTGATCGAAAAATCGATATCTATGGTTCAACATAGATATGTATGCAACAAACACACAGGTAGCCTCCATATCCCTATCTACTTCATAAATATACGCAGGTGTCGACTGCAACATCCATGCCAAGCGACTCTATGATGAACTCCTACTCAAGAATCAGTACAATCGAATCATTCGACCGGTCGATAACAGCAGTGACACCCTCACCGTCTTCTTTGGACTGAAACTGTCACAGCTGATTGACGTTGTGAGTGTTATTCAGCACATATTATAACCGCGAATTATTATAATATTTAATGAAACACGGAATTGTTTGGTTTAGAGTATGGGAGGTTATTTAGATTTTTTTCACAATATCGTTGTATAATCGTTACAAACTTTTTACGAATTTTTAAATACCAGTTACATTTATTTAAATCTTTCGATAAAATGTGTTTATACGTTGAAGTTTTTTATGTTCAGAAAAATATGTGGAAGTTTTAAAAAGTTCTAATATTAAAATAAATGTATAGATAAATGTTCAATTCATTACAAGTAGAATGGAAAAAAGGGGACGGGAGATATAAAAATTTCACACATTTTTAAAAATCCATATAATGCTTTGGAGTAGACAAAAAAATAAGCGCGGATTTCATTATATTAAATCAATTAAATATCATTATCATATGAAATAAAACTTACAGTGGATTTTCATTCCATTTAAATATTGTTTTATATGTGGATTCACTGAAGAAATAAGGAAATGTTTAATGAAAGGTAGTGAAAATTATTATTAAAATTATTTTAATTGAATGTGAACTTTTGCCCCCCTACGTATGACGAAAGAAATTGTGTGTACTTGTAACCTCCCCCCCCCCCTCAACTTAACTGTCCTAGAGCAAATGAACAATGGAACTACTTCATGAGTGGAACCCAGTCAATCACTCTATAGTATATGATATATCTGATCATTTAATATATTATGTCTTTTCATAGAAAAACACTCACTTGTAACTTGCCTTGTGTGCGACTTATGGGAGACACTTTTGTTGAGTGTGCTCCCTTTAAATTTAGTTGTTTTAATTAAAAATTAGGTGAACAAAGTACAACAAACTACGTGTTCAATAGGTGCGTGCCGTCCATGTATGATATCTAACATGTTGAACTCGTTTAACTCGATGATGTTAAGATATATATCCCACGGAAATTGGTTGAACAAAAAGTAATTCCGCATAGTAATACTACGATCGATAACATATATGCAGATACCAGTTTGTTTTGATATTTGCCTCATTGTCTTGTTTTGAGTGACAGGGATATTAAATATGGCAAATCTTCACACTGCCCCATTCGTGCGCTCATTTTTTATTTAAATTTATTCATTAGGATGTGGGCTGATGTTAGCAATAATTAATATATTGCACCGATATATTTAGTTAAAAAGGGGGGAAATGTGTCATCAGGTCAATTTCTACGTGATTTGAAATGTATGACATTTATTTGACGTATAATATATCAATTGTAAACAGATGTATATAAAGGTATTACTTGTATATTTATAGAATATAACATAACATTATAGATTTTGAAACCTATATTTTATTTATATATAAAAGTAAATGTTTACTTTTCAATCAACTACTCAACACCGACGCAAAACAGATAAAAAATAAATATATCAAATAACCAAAAATTATCAAATTAACTGTTAAATAAGAAATAATTTTTTTAATATTAATATCGAGATTATTTTAAAGAAAAACAACATTCAGGCCATACTTCAGACAGGTCAAACAAGAGGAATGTGTTATAACAAAACAACAAATTTTAATTTAAAATATGTTTCATATCCATACATAGCTTGTAAAGTCAAACCTGTGGATTTAAAAGACAGTCTGCCAAATCCAAAAAACAGAAACATAACTGGGCATAGACCAGATCATAAAGAAGAACACGTTGACAATTAAAATTTATATTTAACTAGAATTGAAAAGGTTACTAAACAATATGATTTAAATATGATTTATAAAAATTGAAATACGTTGAAAGAAAAAAGAAAAATCATTGAACCTTTTAAATTTATGAGAAAAACAATTAAATTAAATTGTACCAGTGTACACATGACAAACACAGGTATGGATAGTCTCTCCTTCCTAATTACTCAAATATGTACATAGAAAATTATAATATTTGTATTTGTATATAAATCAATTATAAGTTTAAAATTAAAACTGAATTAAAAACAGCATCACTTCAGCCGTCGACCGTGTGAAAAACTAATCGCAGATTCTTTTTGATGAATGAAATGATCAAATTAAAAAGAAAAATTATTAAGAATAAATGATTCAGTTTCACGCCTTTCTTTTTTAAACAGAATATTTCCAACTCTTTGATGAATTTTCGCTCAAGAAAATCGGGAAAATATATGTCCTTATTTTCAGTCTCGATAATGGAGTTAATCCTACAAGGGTCCTCTAAGTATTCATGCTAGGTTTTATTAATTTTATAAAATCATTTGATTTTCTTTCATTAGTTTAGATTGATTTAAATTCTTCGTGCAATTATGATATGAAATTTACTGTTGTATTAATCGTATTTAATTATCTTATAACACTTTTTGTTCTCATCCTGTTGACCTGCAAACATTGAACAGACGCAACAGCAATAACTTATTTATACCGAGAAGTTTTCATAAACTTTAATTACGTTTAATAACTTCCCTTCTAAATGTCATCATTTTCAATTAGTCTTTTGTTTATTTGTTGTTTTCTAGCCTTCTCATATAAGGTGCGTTTAATGCTGCCTCAAACAAATGGTGGTCATACTTTTATAGATAAACTGTGAATGATAATAATCTATCGGATGAAATTAGTTACTCTGTCAATAAACTGTCAAGTTACGATTCGATTGTTTTAATGAAAACATTGACACTTTGCAAATAGATAAAAACAACAGTGGCAATTTTGCCCTGATATATTGTTCAGGAATAAAGATTTATTTCATGTGATACAGTCATATTCGGCACTGTTTTACAAATTAAATATTCTCTGTGATATTTTAAACCATACGTCTATTTTGTAATAGATATTTTATTATATAACTGCACGATAATGAAAAGTTAATTCATTACTAAATTATTGTACACGTGGTTTTCACAATTTTAAATTAAATTCAACCAATACAATTAAATATTAATTTAAATGAAAGCATTTTAAGATCTTAATCAGAAATGCAATTAAAAATTACTGAATAATTCCTCAACTATTTTTTTTATCAAAGAATGAAAAATAGTAAATGAGCTTTAACGTTTAAATAGTCTAAACAATCAGAACAGTATCTCTATTATTATTTGAAATAAATAATAATCGTACTTAAAGAAAGTATTAATAATAGTAATAATAATTAATAATATTATAATGTATATTGTTTTAAAAGTTGAATTGATTTAATCTGTATTTAACTCTATATGGAAACAGCATTGTTGTATGTCAAATTATTGAAACACCGGTATTTAATCGTTTACTATCGTTTTAGATCCTGTTTTCGACTCCAAGTTATTGACATAATACATAACTCAAAGAGGTCGGAAAATCGTCTTTTTTAAATATTTTAAAATGTTTAATGTATAAAAATGAATTTTGGCTTTTAGTCGGGAAGTTTTCTTTGGTGTTATATATCATTTATATATCATTTTTTCTAACAATTTTTTCAAAGCAAATGATCCAAAATAGATTAAAAACTTTTCAACACACATAATTGTCTTTAAATACACAGATAACGTAATCATATTCTAAAAACGCAATTTGTATATCTAGAATAGCTTATAAAAACTACAGTTCTATTGAGAATATTGATCTACAAAGGCTAAATGCTGGTGGGTCATTCCCCCCCCCCCCACCTCCACTCAGGGTGAATAAACTTCCAATTGCGACTGGTGTTACTAAGGTCAATAACGAATTATAAATATTTTTGTTATTATCAACTCATTTAAATTTTATTTATATATTATTTTTGAATAATGTAACAATAAATCAACACAATGCTTTAAAATAATACTGCTAAAGAGTTTTTGTCAGCACTGCCTTCAGTATAGAGTGAACGTCACACCTGTCAATAAAGTTCTCTCTTTTGAAATGGTTTTGAAATGATTTCGAGTGGTCCTTAGTTACTACGTTATACATACTATATTCATGGGTGTGTGTGTGTTCAGTACGAAATGTGTTCTCTTAACCCTTCGTACCTGGAGCGGGAGTATAGCAAAAACAATTTTCAAAAAAAAAAGTTTTTGATTGAACTATATAATGTATGACCCGGATTTTTTTACTCAGTGGATAAAATACTTTTATCTAACTAAAAATATAACTAATATAATTTCGAATATTT
>JAUZND010007463.1:0-10333 GCA_034780555.1 Coelogynopora nodosa | reverse complement strand
CCGCCCCCCCCCCCCCCCCCGAACGGTGCGCCTGAAATCCTATTAATTCCGTGAGTAACAAACTGCACGTAGCTATGAAGTAGATTGCAACATGAGAGAGCTGTTGCAAGAGACTCACTAGGCCTGCTTCCTCGTCGCAGTCTGGAGGGGAGGGTGTTGTACCGCTCCAGCTCCTGAAACGACCCCTGACTGGCGCGGGCTTGACGGGCGCTGTACCCCCTGGCAGTGGCGGGCAGGTAGGACGGTGCACAACATGGAATCAGTGAAAAGGAAAGAGATGAAGCAGAAATCACCATTGTTGAAACAAAAGAATAATAAACAAAACAAAAAAAGTTAAATTATGAGACAAGAAAGTTCACATTTTATCGACTCCTATATCATTGATACTATCAAACATTACACTTCAATAAATTAAAATTTTAGAGATTTTTCAGTCTTACAATTTTTAAAGTAAAGAATTAAATATTCGCATGTAGTTTGTAAAACAATTTTTTTAGTGGTACTGTTTTATCACTATACGTATTAAATATAAGTAACTATAAACTATATAATGTATGCTTTATGGCTATATATTAGTTTATAGTTATTATTTATATATACATTAGTTTTAACACAGTAACCTAACGTCCCAAATAGATTCAGTAATATTTTTTTTTAATATTAACAGAGATATCACTAATATTTGTAGTTTAATCAAAGTAAATATATATTCATGATTGACTGTTCGAGTCATTTCCAATATTGAACGTTGAAAGAATATGTGTATATATATATTAAACAGATTTTAGCATGCGAAACATTTTCAACATAAAACGCATTGAATATTATAAAAAATTCATTTATGATTGGAGTATTATAATGCCACTGAATTTAGAACAAATACGTAGAATGTTTAGCCCTATTATATCTTGACTAAATATAAATATAGCTTGCTTTATGAACATTTGTTCTAAATTAAGTAACAGTTCACCTACTATTTCAATTTCAGATTGTCAATGTTATTTTTGAATGTTAGGAAATATATATGGCATTAACTTTTTGGTTTTTACGTTTTATTAGGTTATGTAAAACTAAGAAAAGTCAGCGATGCAGCAAAAGAAGTATTTTCCGGGCAACAAAACACTCAAATAAATGCCAGGTGGGTCCCACAAAAGTTGTACCATGTTACTATAAGTTTATTGATTTTTAAAATTATACAACAATGAATAATTTCCAATCACATTATCCACTATGCATCATTTACAGCAAATTAAGTTTTCTGTAATGACTATTGATTACGTAATAAATCTGTTTATGATCAAAACATTGAACTTATAGTTTATATATTATTTTGGTTGTTTATTTGTCGCGATAAGGCCATGGCAATAATATATACTACACCATAAATAGTAACATGATTTATAATAGCATAATTATAATTATCACAGGCTAATATAGGCATTGTTAATCAATTTACAATATATATTTATACATATATATATGAGTTCATAAAGCCATTGATTCGGTTTGAGACGGTGATAAATATAGTGAAGGATCAAAGAGCTGGAAGGAGGCATTGAGTTTTTTCCCTTAGCGGAGAGAATGTTTCTATTTTGTTAATATATTTGTATTATTTAATTTGTTTTATCTCTTGTGTTCGTTGCCACTAATATGTTATTAATAATTGATAGTGTTAAAAATCAGTAATTTTTAATGACAGTCGTTGAATTTAAAAGGAATATATTTCTATTATATTTAACTCGATAATGTTCGATATTATAAATATGTTGTATAGCTTCTCCATAACAATGATTTCAACAAAAAATATAATGATAATCGATTTAATCCATCATCTACAAGAACTAATAACAAATATATATTCCGATCCAATAACATGTTAAACACGGAATGGCCAATATACACGATTAGTTTGATTTATTGATTTTAGGTGGTAGTGTGTTTCTTTTGCGATCATAGGGAATTTTTGTCACTGTAATCTTTGAAAATGTAGTAAACAATAGTCTTGTATGCTGGTACTTCTTCATTCATACGGAAAATATGACTCAGCAGATTCTGTTGAGCTCTTTGACAATCTTCTGCAATGAAATGACCGTTTGATGTTTTGTAGACAGGTCTCGGTTGGTGTTCGTGTTGGGATAAGTATATATCCAGCTATAATTCGAAAGAGTTTTCTATGGACCACATATAACTTGTTCATTTGAAGTTCTGTGGCTCCCCAGATTCTACTGTTGTTATAATTCGCAAGAGTTTTCTATGGACAACATGTAACTTGTTCATTTGAAGTTCTGTGGCTCCCCAGGTTCTACTGTTGTCATCAAGAATGGGCTTCACTAGGCTATTGTATGTAGAGATAGGTAGGTTTTGCTTTATTGCCGAACAAGAGTTTTTTTCTTTCTTTCTATTTTGCCAAAAGGCTTCCTTGCTGAACTAATTTTCTTTTGGGTTTCTCAAAGTAAGCTTTTTGATCTTTCACCATTTTTTTCTTTAGCTAATTTAGAAATAATATTTATTTAAATAAAACTGTCAATTAATGCTGTCACTTATCTTTAGTAATTATTCCATGAATTCCTCTTTTTTCAATAAATTATCTTAGTATTATTAACTAATAATATTTAGTTTTGTTCACTAAAGTAAGAAGCTAGTAATTTATCGATTTGTTATTCTATATTATTCTACTGTAATAAAATAGTCGGGTCTGAGTGTTTTGATTTAAAGTTGGCGATTAAAAGGCTTTAGTAATAATATCTTCCGGTTCCAGAAGAAATGCATCTTACAACAATACTGTACTTCTGTCCACCAGTATATGTAAATTAAAGGACAACCAATATATATGGTTAGAAAGATATGATCGCAAAGGCATATGGACAAACGGTTCAAAAACAGAAATGGTAAATTATAATTTAGGATGTGTGTGTCGAGCTTACTTCAAATTGAGGTTGAAATTGTATCTATGAATAAATATGATTTCGAATAATCTGTTTTTTTGTCTCAATATGTTTATAAACTTTCAATTTAGTCATAAAAAGGTAGACTATTCTACGATCATTCAAGTTTAGAACAGCCCTTAACCTCCAAATGTTGGCATGGGGATAAGACGCATTCATAGTAATAATTGATAATAATCAATTGTTATTTCAAAATCAATTAGAGAAATTTTCTCGTGAGACATAAATAAAAAAACACAATTTTTACATTTTATTCACCTATATAGCTCTGTTATGGTTCTGTAAAAATGCTTAAAGTTTATACGTACATAGATTTTGGTTGAATATATTGCGGTGCAATAATATCATAAAAGCATTCGCTGTATCAGATAAAACACACAAATTGCTCTAAATACAGCCAAGGCGTATTAAGCTATAAGAAAGAAAGGAACGCTGAATAGGTTCCTCACTCATCCTACGTTAGAAAAACAACTCCATGTTAAATAATAAACTAATCTCGAGTACACTATAATACTTCGAATAGTGTTGCATGTAATGTGTACTGCATTCTGGTATATACCTGACAAGTAAGTTAAGACTTCCACTCCTGTAAATAATATTAAGAAAGTAAATAAGATTAAGATAGTAAAATTAAGATAATAAATAAAATTAATATAGCAATAAAAATAATTAATATTAAATACTTATAATACTATATAAATAAAATTGCGGTAGATAACGTAAGGCCGGATAAAACTTTAAATTATTAAACATATTTTGAGGTATATAGTGGTAAAGAATGTGCACTGCAAATGTAAGTAAAATAATATGGGCAACACTATGTTGTAGCAATGACCTAATTGTAGCAATGACCTAATTGTAGCAATGACCTAGTTGTAACAATGACCTAGTTGTAACAATGACCTAGTTGTAACAACGATCTAATTGTAGCAATGACCTAGTTGTAGCAATGACTTAATTGTAGCAATGACCTAATTGTAGCAATGACCTAATTTTAGTAATGACCTAGTTGTAGAAATGACCTAATTGTAGCAATGACCTAATTTTAATAATGACCGAATTGTAGCAATGACCTAATTTTAGTAATAACCGAATTGTAGCAATGACCTAATTTTAGTAATGACCTAATTGTAGCAATGACCTAATTGTAGCAATGACCTAATTGTAGCAATGACCTAATTGTGGCAATGACCTAATTTTAGTAATGACCTAGCTCAATTACATAATTGTAGTTATGACATTGTATTGTATCAGTAATGTATTGTGGCATTTAAGTGATTGTGGGAATTAATGTGACACATAACATGGCATTAAAACAAACAACAAGCAAAACAAGTGAAGTTAATATATGTTTTAGTGTTTTATTATAAAACAGTGCATTACATTCTCTTTTCCTAATGTGGAGATTAAAGGTATAATAATGTGAGGTTAAAAAACAATTATTAAATGAACAAATGATTAATTCTGTAACAAAAGATAATACTATAATGACAATTGTCATCTGAGATGGGTAGGGAAAGGTATAAATACTTAGATTAAGGCAAATGCGAGATATATAGGGGAGGACAAGAAACATGCATAATACCTGACAAGGTTTTTAAGACTCTGAGATCTGGAGATTAAAAATATAGGACAAAAAAGAAACACATCTTATTAAAGGAAAATGTTATAAAACAATGAACAAGGAATTTATACCGTCATATAGCTGCTAACTAAATAAACGTCATTGAAAACTGACATATGCAGAATCTACCTTTTCTATACTATACAAGCACTTAATTATTGCGTAATTTTTTCAATATTTTAATATTTAAATAGTATCATGTAAATAATCTATCAAACATAGGATCGTCTTAGTTGTACATAATTATGCATTTATTCACTTATCACATTGGTGTGATTACCTATTTCACTATATTTAATATTCTCTGTTTAATTTGGAACTTCAATGAGGCGCATAATTTAACGTCCGAAATTCAAACATTATACAACATACATTTATATACAATTCAAACATAATAAGTGTCTTTAGTGTTAAAATATTTTTTTGTAAACTACCTAGTCAACTATTTGTAGAGTTTTACATAAATAATCGTTTTGTTAATTTTCTAATTTTAACAGCTTACCGCGTTGATAGAAAGTTATGGCTTGGTGCTATCAACACCTCATTAGGCATATTCCTTTATTCTATAAGGTGTCAGTTAAATCTTAATTTTCTGGTAAAATAAATAAATTCACTAAATTGATAAAAGTAGGGAAAAAGAGTTCCGAAAGTTACCCGATTGACTTATAGCATTTGTTATTTACCTTTTCGCAGAATTGCTAACCATGGCAAAATGGTTCTCCGCCGAAGATACAGTAAGTAAAAAGGTAACAATAGACATTGTAACAATATCTAAAATGATACATTTACTAAACTACATGTCATGCCTTATATGTAATTCAGGATCGTAATTAGCGAAACTGAATAATAAACTGGAACTGCCCTATAACCTATTCATTCGTTTTCTCTTTTATCTTATTATTCAGTCATCAGCTATTTAAACCTGCTAAGATTTATACGTAAAAAGAATGCTTGCGTTACAAGAAACCGGATATAGAATTCCTGATCTAGACGGAGTGTATGTATACCTTTTGACTTCCGGTTCAGGCTGACCTTTCAGAAAGGCGCTCTGTTTGAGGGCTTCCTTTTGACACTGTCCGCTACAAAACAAAACACAGGGTTCAGTAAGATATATAGTAAGATGGCCTTCCAAATTAGAACACAGACGATAACATCAACTCAAAACATTTTTACCAAATGAATTCTACAGAAAAGAAGAATTATAATAGACCTTTTATGACGTATACAGTTTGTGCAAAACACATTTCTACAATAGAAGCAGGTTTTGGATAAACATCAGCTGTTGAGAATGTTTTAGGTAATTGAGTAACTACGAAATTTATCGAATACAAATTTAGTAGTAAATTAAATATATAGACGATTGATGGGACAACAGTCTGTCGAAAAGCTATTGTTGTATTTTACAATGATTTTGCATTATTGTATTATTGTATTACTTATTGATTTTCTATAAATTGATGCATGGTACAAACCTAAAGGTAATGACATTAAGATATGAAGTAATACACCATTGCTGCCGGCTTTGTTTAACACCATACATACTACTTAAACAACATAGCAATTGTTATTATTATAAATTAATTGTTTTATATAATCTCATATATATTATGACTAAAATAAATAAAAATATAATAATAAAAATAATAAAATAATAATTTTATTCTAAAAATATCATATGCTACTTTCATAAAAAATAAGTAGTATACTACATACCATAAAATATATTAGATTTAGTCATTTAAAAATCCTCCAATGATTATTTTTAATTTGATCAACTTGATAATATATATTGTAGGACACAATTAAGTTGATAAATTAGTTGCACTTTAAGAGTTATCGAAATTAAAAAAAGTATTTGGAACTTAAGCTGACATATAACATCGCTTACGGTATATAAACAAAATTAGCAAAAAATAATTTTTTTATTATTTCGAAATCAACGTCGTCTGCTTACTTAAACTTTTTGAAAAGTAGCGGCAAATTTATAATTTTTTTAAAATAACTAATAATAATAGATGACTATACGTATAGTACTACTCATGCTTCATTCGAGTAGTAACGATCCAAACCTACGTAAAGCGGAAGACACGACGCCGCTGAAACAGACTCCCTCCAGAGACGACCCGCCTTGCTTCGGTAGCTTCACTAAGTCTGCCGGTAAAATCGATAATATTTTATCATCAGATCGATAAACCACATTTCAATGCATACAATAATGAATAGGCCCACTATACATACATACAGTAATACGTCAAACAAGCTAATACAAGAGACGTACATATTGCAATATAAAATGTACGAACAATTTGAACCAGACAAAATATAATAAAGAATAGAAGGGAATAAATGGAACCTTTTTTTAGTAAAATGAATTTTAGTCTATTAAAAAATAACTTAAATAAAGGCTAATATTGAGAATAGATTATAAAAATAAAACGATGTAGGAAAACTTGCTCAATTATAAATGAAACAAATCTATTTGTTGACAGATAAGTTATCATGAGCTCTCATAGCTACACCGGATTATATAGTGAACATGGAATTTGTAGTGTTCGAAGGAAATAAGACTATTATTACATATGATATACTCATTTATAATAAATACTACAACAGTAATTTCAACATGCATCATTTAACCCATGCCTGCCACAAAAATGTTAACTTTATTCCATATATTTAACAATACAGAAATGGAATAATAATTGCTTAAAGCCGATACGGCAGACCGCATGATTAATCAAATGTTACCAGTAATGGCATAATGGGAACATTCTCGTTCAGCTTATATAATAAATCGTAGGTATTTGATAAAATTATTTTCAAATAATCATTCATATTCTAAGGCAAATGGTTACAAGAAATCAACGCATACAGATATATACCCAACATACAATATATATATATATATCCACTCACGTAAAAAAGCATTGACGATCAACTGCCCATCTCCACAAAGCACATGCGGCAAATGGTGTTTCACATTTGAATCCCAATGTGTGCTTTTTCTGCAAAACAAGTGAACAAAAGCAAGTGTGAACCACAATAGCTGTTAGCAGGGCAAGTATGTGCCATTTAATTTAATCTGAATAAGATACGAATTAGATAAATAAAGAATGTTACGTCTTACTTAATAGTAAAATTATTTGTAATCTTATAGGCAATGTTTTTTATAAACGACATACACAACATACTACTTGTTAGTAATACTGCGCACTTGAAGTGATTTATCTTCTCGTGGACTAGCGGGGCTAAAACCGATTATTAGACTCATAGTTCCCGGATAGACCTGACACAATTCGTACACATTTGACATTTGACTAACACAATGAGGTCTCAAACAACCAGAACAAGGGAAAAAAAGAAAAAGGAAGAGGAGCAAAAAGAGAAAGGGATTGACAAAAGGGGGTTGAGGAGTAAAATAGGGAGAGGAAAGGGGTGTTCAAATTGCTTATAAATATTTATATTTTCCTATCTAATCTATCGAATAGCAAAAAGCAAAGTTAAAAATGTCCTTTGTGCGAACAGACTTATTTAATTATTAATAATTAATCCTAACAGACAAAAATAATAAACATTATAATATGTTAGTATCGCATAGGCATGATCTGTGCATGAAATATACAATGTGAAAATGTGATTCGCATATGACAATAATAATGCTATAATAACAGAAAACTATTAATTTATATATATTCAGTTTATATGATATTTAACGTTTGTATTAATTAATATATTTTAAAAATAAGTTTTGTGTATTATTCACGTTCTTTAAACATTTGTTAAGTAAAGCTAAATGATCAAAACATATTTTCAATACAGATCATTAATTTGGTCAATATAATATATATTAGTAAAATTAAAATTAAAATGCATAATACGTACTACGAAAGTGTAAGAAAATTACTTTATTTCAACTTAACAATGTAAAAGAGAGAAAGACAAATAATACATTTAGCCATATAGTAAACTCGAGCAAAGCAGTGGGTAAAACAAATGTCTTTAAAAGAACAATGTTTATAATTGCTGTCAGCGTTTAGTAGTTTGTATTAGCAGCTTGAACAAGAGCTGCATTAGGCGCTACTGATAATGGATAACAGAGAGTTGACAACTGACGTCAAGTCTCAGTGAGCGAAAGTTTAAAAAAAGCTAAAGAGCTGGTTGAGAATACACATAGCAACAAGGTGGTAAACATAATATATAAAATGCAGAAATTACTTAAACGTGCGCAAATTTGTACCTTCTGAATACACAACAAGACAACGTAATTTTAAATTTATAAAAAAAGTGGCTCTCGCTAGTAGTATAGGATAGTAGTATAATAATTATTAATAGATAAATAAGTGTTCAGTGATACATATACATTTGTGATGTCTCTAATTTTGAACCGAATAGATAAATTGCAGATTGATTGATCCTTTTTCAATAGCATGTTGCTTCGATTAACAGCAGTAAACAGAATAAATTTATTCATAAATATATTAATATTAAAATGCATTTCTATTTTCTATTGTAAAAGGAAGGTTTAGACGTCATTCTTTTTGTGTAGGAAGTTGATTCGGGACAAGAATATAATGTTATAAAGCGTATTAAAAATAATTTCAACTAATGTATTGGTTCATCTTGTATATTTTGCAGATAAGTATAGTTTGTAAAATTTTTAGTTCTTTAAATAAGTGAGTTTATAGATTTTGTGATGCTCGCATGTTACAATTTTTTTTCAAATATTGCCGTATCACATTTCAAATATATTAAAAAATTACATCACAAAACAAAAAGTATCAATTTTTAATTGGTCAATATTTTTTCATTTAGTAGATTAAATATGCCATATACAATACATATATTTAATTTATAATAAAAATGTACAATAAAAAATATTTATGATATTTTACTAGGCCCTAGCCCTATTGAATATTTTTGACATTCAGCTACTATATTGAATAATTTGTCAATTTAAATTTATGCTTTACCAATAAAAATCCCGAATATTATTAAACCAAGTTTCAAAATAACTTGTTTTTCAAATTTTTTCTGACTGAAATTGAATTAGACTTATAAAATAATATTTCCGACCTATAAAAAACATTGATTTTAAATCTAGAAAACGCGTGTGTACAAAATACAACACATATTACCGATTCTTGTTTCTAGTTGAAGACCCAAATTGACTTTTGAGAAAAAACATTTTTGTTTCAATTATTCGCAATTTCAATCTTTATAGTAACCGGGGGACTCTTAACAAACCGTTTCTGCACACCTGCATGAATTCATTGATTAAAAGTTTATTAAATGAATTGTAGTGGCTAATCCCAGAAGGCGTTTTGTTTACAATATATGTGTTAAAGTTAGTCAAACAGCGCTGATTTAAAGCCTCACAAGAAGATATATATAGTTACCTCGCATTGCGACCCGTTAATACTCTGATGGTGGCAAGAAACACGTGAGGATTAGAAGGTTGGGAGGAACATATTATTATGATAACAACAATAAACACATAGATTATTATATGAAACAATTAAGTATCGCCAATTAGTATAATAAGGTGTAACATTAGTTATATAGACAAACAACGGGACTTTGGTGGAATAGAATTTTTAAATTACCTCATCCATGATTACTTGAATAATGAAAAGCTTTCCTTCGTAGAGAATTTTGCTAATATCCCCCCTGAAATAGAGAAAAGGGGAACATTTACAACACCTCATTACAGCCTACAACAGGCTATGTGGGGATGGTGGGGGGGGGGGGGGGGGGAGGGCTCCCG
>JAUZND010007462.1:0-10333 GCA_034780555.1 Coelogynopora nodosa | reverse complement strand
CTGTTAAATGTTCAAATCCGTGTATCAGTTTGGTCAAAAGAGACCCCTATTGAACACTTTGGAGTGAGTGGTCGAAAGGGTACATTCACTCAATCATGATAAAGAGCAACATTAAAGACATCAATGTGATGGAAGTTTAAGGGGGTTGTCGTGACGTTACAATTGAACGACTTATTATTAACCATTCCAAAATGTTTCTTCTAAGATAGATAACCTCGGAATCGTATAGGACACATATTACTCTGTGCTCCAGTGGGGATAGTATATAGATGCTGATATTGGTATACTGGATAGAATACAGATCATTATAAGTAATCAGTTAAATCCCGTCAATTATTCTGGAACAAAAATTACCTAGTGGTTGAGACGCTGCTTTGCGGATGCCGAAGGTGTTGTCTTGGAACAGGTTTGATATGCTCAATAACCAAGGAGGCGATCTTGACTCGGAGGATATAGAATATTACCTTTTAAATTATAATTCGAGGGGTAGAGTTGCAGACTTCACTGCTAAACATATAGAATTCTGGCTTACTCCATATAAGTTAAATGGGTATAACCAGTAGACTTAGTGGGAATTTACCATTGCGCTGATCATATTGAATTCGGAGTACCATGACAACCACTGTAGTGTCAGATAATAACAGTGATCCAGACGGTCCTCCAAGAGAACCAATTCTCGAAACGATTTGAACACATCTGTCAATTGAAAAATATACTGACAAATATGAGAGAGTATAATCGCTAAAAGTCTTGCAGTAGAGAAATTTTCTATTTTTTTGGTGGAGTTATAATCGTCCTTCCTATTCTATGACTGGGTCAAACCATCAAAGAAAGTGTTCCGAAACTTTAGTACGGTATCCACAAAAGGAGTCTGGTTGTTTAAGTATAAGTGTAGAAAATATCCATTTAGAGAGCAAATTTTATAAAATCTTAATTATTTTATAAAATAGAGCACATGAGATTTATCTGGTCAGCAGAAACGTTTTGCATTAGATTATACGGACCAAACAATATTAATTTTAAAAAGTCAAAAAGTCCGAGAGTAACATATACCGCTTTCAACTCATCGATTTCCGGTTCTACTTAATACCTAGCATCTATCGCCAAGTCATTTTTATTTGTCTGAAAAATTATAGAAAGATCTTCTCTGGAAATTTTACAACTCAATGATATGCGGAAAAACAGATTGATAAGTAAAATACTGGTAAGCGTACTGTACGAACGGCGTTGTTGATTATCGATGAAAACACGGAGATGTTCAATTATAATATCCTCATTAGAGCAGTAGGATGTATAAATCAATAACATTATTAATTTGAATAATTTAAATAACATAAATAATAATTTGAGTAGAAGCAATTGGTTGAAGCCAATGTAATAAATCCGTTTTCCAGTAGCAGTTTTGGTTTTGAAAGAAAGGGGGTGCTTTCGATTTCGAGAAGTGAAATATGAGTCATAACATATTTTTGCTGTTTTTCAGCGTAAATCATATACTACACCTTATATTTCTTCTGAATTCGGGACTACCTTCTTAATTATCTATACCTTTGATAATGCAAGTAGCATAAGTGTCATTGTGACAAATGTCAAAACATCTATTATAATAAGTAATGCTGTTATGATTTAACAATCACAGTAATTTTACATATTTTCTACGAAAGAAGCGCATCTGTTTATAGACTATAAGGTGTCATGTGTAAGCATGTCGAGTATTGGACATACTTTACACACACACACATATATATATACATATATATGTCCTATAATCGATATGAGCGTGTGCAACACATCATGACATATAAGGAGACGTACATGTTTTTAACAATTAATAAGCATATATACATCTTAGTAAATATAAGTTATAGTCTATATTAGCTAATATCATTACAATTTATATTGAGAGAGAAAATGCAAACTCAACAACACTATGCTGTGATTTTCTTAGTTACTTACGAGCTACACAGGAACCCTATTTGTTAGAGTTTCCATATAATACAATATATATATATATATTATTATTTTTTTACAATTGTTAAATGTTATGTATTTCCGAATGTAATCAACGAAAAGGATAAATATAAGTACAGAACTAATAAATAAACAGTCTTGTACTAAATCAAGTTGATACCGGGCAACGGGATGTTCAAATCCAGTTACCACAATACATACTCATCATTTGATATGGTATCCAATTAACATTTAAGGTCACAACTGACTATGGCAATTTTGTTACAGACAGAGTAGGTCCCTATACACATAGGAGAATAAATATAGCAACTGACAACTATAATAAAGTTGATCGACACAATTTTCCCATTTGTGTACAGAGAGTGGGAGGTTATTAGCAATACACAGTTGCCTGAAGTATTTCCTAATAGTTGAAGAACTGTCAGAGCTGAAGAACTATTCTGAGATCTTCTCTGGTTTGGAAGGAGGAGCGAAAACCAAATGACATTTTCCGAGAACGCTCTAAAAATTTTTGTGATTACTTGCGATACGTAATTGATGACGAACAATAAACATGTATTTATTTGCATTTGTACAATAGTACAGTGATAACCATAACAATAACTATTTTAGATCTAAAAGTTAATAAAAATTCTTGTTCTTTCCATAATGAATTCAATCAAATGATTTTTTTTTGTATTTTAAGTTTAAGTAACTTTCAAAAATTAATTTAAATGTTCAAAATAAGTATTATAAGTTACATTTAATTTGTAATATCTAATATGTAAGTTTAAGTATAATTATTTTTTATAAGACTTTTAAATTATATTATTACTTTATGTAAAATATAAGTATGTTAAGTTTCGAAACACTGGTCATGGTAATGCATTTCATGCAATAGACATTTAAATTGATAGATATTTAATAAATACAGTAATCAGTGTCGTATTTAACGTATATAGTAGGCATGGCACGTTGCAGTGGGCTTGATTTTAAAGAAGGATCTAATCAATAAATAGAATTACACTTGATAAAACAGCTTTACATTGCGACATGGGAGCAATTTCATTGCTTGTCATAGGAACTTTTTTACCAGGGATACGACGTTGACAGTAAAATATATGTACTTATATACTAACTGAAACTTTTACAAAATATTACCACCCAACCTTAGCAATGTGGACATTATCTTTGGAATGTGAAGGTTTTGATTCCGCAATGTCTTCACAATATTTTTCGATTACAACCAGAACGGAATTTTTTGCAGGGTTATCATTGAAACTGCAGCAATGTATAACTGTGCAAAACAGCAGGGGTACCTCTTCTTCAAAATGTAATTGACTCAGATAGATTCCAGGAGGAGTTATCGACAATAAAAATCCTTTAATCCTTTAATGAAAATCACATATTTAAAATATATATAAATTCATTTGTATGCATAACACACTGATCTTTGTAAAGACTGAAAACTCCCAAATAACTAAACCACATATTATTCCAATTATGTTTGCAGTAAAAGCCGTGATCTTTAATTTACTCACCAGACCGCAACCCATGCAGGGCATTCTTTAGTATGAAAATACCAAACAAGCAATTTCTACGTTACAAAAACATTTGTTATTCAGTTGTCCGAAAGAATGCCCAACCTGTAAAACTGCTGACAAGACTGTCAACTGTTTCACTAAGTTAATCGTCTACAAAATTACCAGCAACCAGTCTAATGCTCTCTACTTTGGACAAACTGCGAGATCGATTAGATGCGGATCCGAGCACATTAAGATGTCATCTGCTTATGTCTGAGAACACATGTCTACACACGGAAACCACTCTGACTACATGTGGACTATCGTAAATAAACCAATAGTCTCCTTTGTCGCATTTCACCCGAGTCACTTTTTATTGATTAGTTTGCGGGACAATTAATGAATGGTTGCGACGGTAAAAAATGTTAACGTGTTGTTTAATATTTTTCTTTCATTTTTAAAAATTTTTGTAATTTTTTATATTTAATTGTATTAATGCCCTTTATTGATATATTTTCGAGTCCAAGAACTCTGCAGAAAGCTTAGCGTGCTAGTTTTACTTTGTATTGTTCTAATCTGGTCACATATTATTCATTCTTACATACGAACATTAAAAGAAATGTTTAATATTACCGTGTCTTGATTTACCAAGAAAGAAGATAAACGCAACAAAAAAATGCAATCGTGCTTTTAAAGTTTAATTAAACATTTTATTTTCTTGAACTGAATGAATGAATTTTAACAAAAATAATGAATGACAACCATCATATTTTGATGGTATGTTTACAAAATTAAAATTATTTGGTGATTTATATATCAATAAGCTTATGTAACTGAAGCGTATTATTTAAATATTTTAGTATAATCACATTAAAAGATATATCATGGGAAATTAATATTTTTAATTTGTACTAAAACAAAAACAAGTTCACAGAAGCTATACTCGTATCTTCATTTTATTATTTTGCAAGTATAAATTACAACAAAACTGTTATCCTGAATATACATATTTTTCGATAACTTTAATTTAGTTATAGCAGCATACATAAATAACATATTCATATAACTCAATATAACATTAGTGATATGCAGAGTATCTAACTGTTGCAAACACAATTACACACTACCCGCTTAATTTCTCTGAGATATATGTAGATTGGAAAGGAGGCCTTTGTAAAGTTATATGTCCGTTTCCTATCACACGAGCACACTAGTGATATAAATAATTATATAAATATAGTATTTTTACTAATCGAATTACTAAAGTAAATGTCAAATGTGACACAAAATGTCGAATACTATTCGATTGGGCCCTACAAAACGGGGCCTATTCTATATTTGTGGGGCCTATTCGACTAATAAATATATATAAATGGAACGCAGTCGACATTTTGGGTCGCATTCAACATTTATTTTGCGACCCATTCGAATTGTAAATATATATATATATAAATTAATTTAATTACGTTCGAATTCATTTTCGTCTAAGCCAATAAGTTGCAAAGAGGCTAGTTTGACAAAGTGGCTAGTTTGTTAATACTTAGGATTTCGGTTTAATACTTTTCATGTCACAGAAGAGCTATAGGTACATATAGAGCGAACGAAAGGACATGCTATTTTTTAAAACACAAATTGAGTACTGTAATTCTCCGTCTACAAGCCACTATCATGTATAATTCGCACCCCAAACTTTGTATTTAATTTGCACAGTTCAGGTATACAGTGTGTATAAGCCGCAACTAATATACGACCTTGCTATCATGTTTTAATCTCATGTTTTTGTCTATCTACTCTATTAGGTATTTATTGTATGATTTATTGGTCAAATATGCACAAAACGGTTTTTAATTTTAATAAACTAACTACCTACTATCTTGATTGTCCCTAATCTTAAAAATGAACAGAGAAATTTACAGGTATAACAGCACACTGACTTTTTAACCACATTTTGATGTGGTGCGGCTCATACACGGGTAAAACCGTATTCACTGTGTTGTTTTTAACTTTCAATTTGATTCAAAATCATTTTATTTAAAAATTCGATTCACTTGTTATATTTTATCAACAATTGGTAAATTGTATTTTATTTAAGATTGTATATTCATCATATTATATTGAAAGAATTCCTATATATCTTATATTACTTTCATGTGTTTTCAATGCATTACATCTTACAATCGATTTGTGAAATGATGCTCATCATTTTAATGATATAATGTTTTCATTCTTTTTGTTTAATAAAAAATGGTATGAATGCAGTATAAAGTTTTGAGTATGTTAAAAGATTCAATGACAATTATGAATGCCAATCTTCGCAATTATTTTCCTTTTTCTCATTGATATAATCTATTAACTAAAAGAAAACTATTGTCAAAGAAATTTTATAAATGAGATTTGAATGTCACTCAATTATGTTGACGATCATTTCTCATGTGTAAAAAAGTATATACAAAAATATTTGTAAGAAATAAAAGGTATAATCTCTCTTTTTTGAAAAGCCATATAGTATGAATAATTAATAAATTATTTGTAAAAGTTTAATACTACACAAAGCATAAAATATCAGCACAGAATACACACTATTTAAGCTGGAATCAATTATATAACACATAATATAATTGAAGATATGTTTGAAAGTTATTAAACTGTATTACAAAAGGTTATGTTTTGATGTTGAGACAGGTATTTTCAAGAAATTACTAATAATAAAATCTTATTTCGTGCGGTATTCCAGAGAATTTAGACAATTAACAAAATTCATAACTACCAATTGGGTTTAAATTTGAAAAAAGGTTTTTGTGATTAACATCAAATATTACCTTTTTTAAATACATTTACTGATCAATGTAGATTATTCTATAATGAATTTTATGATTTACCATATTGTGATTTTAAAATTTCATATTCTATACTTGAAAATGGCTGCATCCCACTTCGCCTTTTCCTATTGCGCCTTTCCATTGTTAAATACTATTACGATTACGTCATTACTCTGAATGGTAAGCAGGTTCATTACGCCTGGTACAGCTGTATCATTTAGCCTTATTGATCGTGTAAATTCAGAAGTTGTAGGCAACATTAATTTAAATACCTATTATGTAGTATTATTCTAGAGCGATATAGCTTCGTATACATATTTGTAATGTTGTTGATGAATATCAGAAACATGGAGTTTATTATATCACAGCGCGATGATATGATTTTATGTCCAAATGGAAATCAACTACATATAAAATACATAAAGGATAAAAAAAGTTACTGGAAATGTCAAAAACCGAATTGTAAAGTTAATTATTTTCGGAACAGAACAAAAGCTTCGGCTTCTTTGCGATGCAGAAATAGTATTTATGGATGGAACATTTCAAATATCGCCTGAAATGTATTTACAAGTCTATTCGCTCCATATTATGGTGATGGGAGCTATGTTCCCAATGTGCATATGTCTTCTACCTTCAAAGGATATTCCCACTTACACTAGGATGTTCAATATTCTGAAGACTTCCTGCTGACGCTTCGGTTTGAACTTTCAACCAGCAACTTTTTTTATTGACTTTGAAAGTGCCGTTATTACGACAGTTAGACAACTTCTCCCTAAAGCTTAGATTCGTATTCCCTCTTAGATCCCCTCTTAGATCCCCTCTTAGATCCACTATTCCCAGGCCATTTGGAGGCATGTCAAACAACTATCCGATATCGAGAAGACCAGAATTTCAATCTTCCGAAGGGTGATGCTCCAGTCGTTTCCTTTAATGACTACGTGACAGTTACCTGGGTGGATCCCCTGATTGCTCGCTTTTCCATTGAAATGCCCACCCGAATTTATTCAGAGCTATTCATCTTTTCAAAGACCAACAATTAGAAACCGAACATAATCCTCGTCTACAACGAGACGTCGGGGCGCCTTCAACGCAGCGATGCTAGAACACGTTGACAACACAACACCTTGTCAGATTGAAATAACTACTTCTGGATTATGACATTACTCCATACGAACGAATACGCAGGAGCTGTTGGGGGAACCATGACATTTAACTTTTAAACATTAACAAATTTTAATATATTTATATTGCCTGAATTGTATTTTAACGATGACATTTAACTTTTGAACATAAGCAAACTGATTTTATATTTGTATTGTCTGTTGTCTGAATTGTATTTTAACTATGACTTTTAACTTTTAAATATTAGCAAACTGATTTCATATTTATATTTCCTGAATGGTATTTTAACTATGACATTTAACTTTTAAACATTAGCAAACTGATTTTATATTTATATTGTCTGAATTGTATTTTAACTATGACATTTAACTTTGATAGATAGTATTCATTTATATTTAGGCGAAATGGGAACAAATGCGAATTGTAATTTGCTGTAAGGCTAAAAAGGAAAAGATGAAGTGGGAAGACACCTTGAAAATACTATTGTTTATTTTATTCATTAACTATCTGTACGTCATCTATTACAAACAAAACTTATTAGGTGGAAAATGTATAGTACATTTCCAAAATTAGAGGATTCTAATGTACTTATTATTTTGAAGAAGGCGCCTACTTTGTTTAAACAGTATGAAATTAGACATGATCCAAGGTAATACTGCTCATGGTATTCTATGCTAGTCATATATTGTAGACATTACAAGCATTTTAAAAGAAATGCCAATATATATGTTTTATACTTCGCACATTTCCGTGGAAAATATTTTAGTTGAGATAAATGTATCAATATTTATGATCATGAAATATTATTTTATATTTATATAAAAATGTTAAATGCAAGATTTAGTTATTTTATGAAAATTTAAAATTCAATATAAGTAATTAGCAATTATAAAATATCCTGAAATAATGAATGTTAACTTCAGGTTCATTATGAAAATGTTAATGTATTTTAAAATATATAAACAAAAATAATATCATATTGTTTCACACGTGTTGAAAAATTGGACAATAAATCCATTAAAAATATTTACAAAACATTAAAATTGTTGGATCAATATCTTGAACAATATTTCATAATTATATATTATAATAGTGACCAACGCTATATTTAATGCTAACATATCATTACAATAAAATTGTAGAATTGCGTTATTTATTATAATAATATTTTTAATGTTTATAAAAAAAGCAAAAGATGAGGATGATACAAAAGTATTAAGTGCTACTACTCGGATATACCGCCCGCGTAAAAAAGTATCAGAATACTAAAAATGTATTGATCCTAGTGAAAAAATATAGCGTTTAACTAATATACACTACACAGTGTAATAGATAATGCGAACCGTTAATATAGAAATTATACATTGCACTAACATATAACTTGTATTAATTTTTATAAAGTTCTTTCTTTCAAAAACAATGGATGTATTTACAATCACGTAAGCTAGCGTGTTCCAGATATAGGAACAATTTTGTCAAAAACAAATTGTTTCTGTATTATTTTAATTTATATTTTCTTTCTTCCTAATTTGAAGTAAGGCAATTTAATTTATTTAAATATTTTAAACAAACAATGTTAAGTATAGATTTATAATCCATAAAAAGAAAAATTACATAAAATAAATATACATTTTATAGATTAATTTTGAACTATTGCTATATTTTTAATATATGTAATGAGATGATGAGAATCATGTTCTAAAAAGGTTTAACTATTTTATAATTAATATCTATAATCATAATTAAAAAATAAATTTGCCGATCATTCGATTTTTAGGTGAATCTAATCAAATTATTGGTAAAAAAATACATTTACATGATTCGATTTAAACAATCAAAACATATTATATTTACACACATATATATATATATAGACACTTTGGCCACCATAATAATTTAATTCTATAAAAATACAAAAGGTTATTTCGGCAAATAGAATTATAATCGAACAGTGTGTACTCAAAAAAACGCAGGTTATTTTTTATCAAAGATTATTTTCCGCTCTGGAAGTTGGAAGTTTGACTATAATATTGAACATATTGAAGAATGGTATCCAGGACAAATAGCTGAGAAAGAAATGGTTTCATATGAATTTACCTTAATTTTTTTAAATTTAAATCTTTGAATTATTACATTCAATAAAATTAATTACTTTATTAATGTTATTAAATTTTAGAATTTTTTAAGTTTATCTGTCAACTTGAAATCAACAGAAAAGGAAACAAATTGCTAATTAACACGACCAAAAAATAATGTTTGAATGACAAAAATTCAAATTCTTTCTCAGGTGGATGTAATAATCTTGTACAAAACCAATTCCGAATTGAATGCAGGTAAGATCCGTCCGTTGCATGGACAAATTTCTGAATTAACAATTTTGAGAACTGTAACTACTAATCTGACTAATACTAACAGAATACTATTTTAAATAAATTGATAGTGTAGTAAAATTCACTAAGCTAGTGAATATTTACACCATTAGTAATAATATATTTATAAGTTTCAGTTTAATCATAAAGCATTTGATTTGGGCTCAAATGATGCAAGTAGGTTTTAAGTACACCAGAGCCTTTGATTGGGGCGCTCAGATGGTGCAAGTAAGTGTTAAGTACACCAGAGAACCTATCCGAAGGTATTGGGTTTGATTCCACAGCAGAGTGAATTGTGATGTGGTTTGAATTTATTAAAAATTATTTTTATGTTTTTTATCTCCCGTGTGTTTACCCACTATTATCTAATATTCACAAAAATTTAGAATATATTGTCATATAACCAAATATATTAAATATTACCTAATATTATTTTCTATTATATCATTTTGAAAAATTAAGTGAAATATCTTTATATACAGGGTGATGCATAAAAAACGATCCAAAATACATCCAAAGATATGAAAAATTTATGTTAACATAAAGATTGTAC
>JAUZND010007461.1:0-10334 GCA_034780555.1 Coelogynopora nodosa | reverse complement strand
CATTTCCTAGGCCTGTGTTATAAGTACAAGTATAACTTGGTGGAATTCCTTCATTTTCTTTCACTTTTGGTATTGGTTAGCTGTTATTACTGTTAGCTGGTTTTATTGAGTTTTTTCTAGGAAGTTGTACTCTTGTTATTTCCAGTTTTATTAATTCCTCTCTTGCCTTTTGTGTATCTCTTTTGTCGGTTTTCTTTGTTATATAGTTACCCCTTCTTTTGATTTATATTTTATTATTACTGATTTATTTCTTCTCTTTCTACCTGCTGAACTGATTTTGCCTGATGGTTCCAATCAATTTTATCATATAGGTGGTAGAATTCAATGTCAATGCCGAATTTCAATGCCAATTTCGCAATATAATCATAAGTTTTATAACGTTGTTACTTGTATGTAGTCTATCAACTTAATATCGACAATTAGATTATCAGTTACATAGTTCATCATATCCGAATGATAATGTTATTAATAAGTTAAAATATTAACAGCCTTGTTGATCATTTATATATAATATTATTAACTATTTATCCGAATTATGTACAAGTTAAAAACGGTACAGAAAGAGAGAGAGATGGATAGATAGATAGAGAGAGAGAGAGAGAGAGAGAAAGAGAGAGAAGAGAAAGAGGAAGGGAGAGAGAGAAAAAGGGAGGGAGAGAGATAGATTAAAAAAATTGCTCAAATCGCTTTCGCGATAAGGACACTCGCACTAGTCACAATAATTCAATCCCCTTAATGATATGTTACAGATGCTGCGTACAATAAATACTTATTGTAACAATTATACTAGCATATATATAATATAAATAATACCGTATAAATACGCCAATAATGTATATGCGAAGTTTTATATTTTGTATGAATTTTGTTAATGTCGAATTATTATTGTACTGTTTATTTATTCTACTGTAAAAAATAATTCAATTTGTTTTATTGATCAAATAAGATAATACTACTAAAGTTGTTTGAAAAGCATTCAATTTCGGTTATTCAAAATGTGCTCTTTGTCCAAACATTCTCTCCCCTTATGCTCTCTCATCTCCAGATTTCGTCACTCTCCCCCGCCCTTGCTTCCTGTTAACGAGAACGATGAGGTCATCTTCATTTGCCCACCGGATAAAACCTACAGTGTATTTTGGGTGAGTGCAGCATATAGGCATGAGCCATATTAATCAGTACTGACACCATTTGGTTGGTAATTTAGTGGTTTATTTATGAATATGTCGGTCAATTTTTGAGGTCTCGTTTACAGAAAGAAAGACAAATCGTTTGCTTCGCTTAAATATTAACTATATCTGTATTTGTTCTTGAAATATATGTTTAAACAATATCGTATTAAACAAGAACAAGAAATGATGACAGTCAACTAATAAAGATATCAGTTATGATATAAGATATCAATCTTGTTGTAAATATAAATGACGGAAAAAAGTTAAGTTTTAAATTGGTCAATATTGAAGCAATACATATTTAAATTCGTCAAGATAAACGACTTTACAAAAACCATATTATAAATTACAAAAACTCATATTATACAACTTACAATAATTCAAACACACCTTTTATAAAACATAACGAAATATTGATATATAGCAAAAAATAATTATATCTCCATTTGTGCAACATAAATAATTAACAATGCGGATAGATGTAAGACCGTACTATTCTGAATGGAAGTATAAAACACAATTTTAAAACACAATGAAGATGTCTAATGTATTTAAAAATATATAATTGACTTAAATTTGCCGTATAACAGAATAATTGTATCGTAAAATCATGAATTTTAACCTTGAAAGCACATAAGGGGGGGTTAAATTGACTTAGAAGTGTTTGCTCGTTTACTACTCAAAGTGTAATCAGGCGATTAACCTGGAATTTCCCGTACTTGCCTAATTCTTGATTAACCTTTGATTCCATATATTCTCGTAGGAGGTACTGAAGAATTTGATGACAAAAAACACAACTAAACATTAGCTACAAATAGCCCATATTAGACATACAAAAAAGTACAATTATTTTGAAGTATATTTACACAGTAAAACAGACAATATTGACAGTATTGACAGTACAGACATTTGACTTTAAAACTTAATATCCAACTATATAAAATGTTTCACGGAATAATTCAACAGATTATCATTGAGCGAATGAACGCTTTCGAAACAATATATATATATATATAACTGTTTCTTTCACCTACACAAAGTTATTGCTTTAATTTATAGTATTTTTCAGTTAAATTCCTTCTTTAGCAAAAAGAAAGGAAAAACTAGTTTTCTATGTTAAAATGAAATCGAGACTTTATTGCACATTTCTCGCTTTTTTTCTCGAATTTCTCGCACATTTCACGCTTTGATGCCTTTAAAATTTTGTTAGCGAGGTCTCGCAAGAAGAATTCAGGGCCAACTTCAATAGAATAACCTTACAAAGAGTGCATTGAAACCGGAATTATCAGAATTTTAACAATTGATAAAAGCCAAAACAATTGACCCACGATTTCTCCCAACTTCACAATCTCACAATCGGTGCGCAACAATTTCAGTAGCGATATGGCTCGTATTAGAAAAAAAAAACTTTTCTCCATTACTCACAATGGGAGAAAAAATCCCCCCATTTTGTTTGGCAGCGGCAGAAACTCGTCTGGTGAAATCACCTCCACTTATCATCGCATTTTAGTTGGCGTGTTTCAGTCAAAACTATCATTTCGATATTTTAATCCATAATTATTTTAAAATTACTCTTCTCGCGAAGTTGTCATCTATGGAGTTGTTATGCTATACTATAGCTCAGGGAGACTAGACATTGCCGACAGCGTTGTTTGTCGATGACTTTGCTGAGTAAGTAATCCGATTTAATTTCATGTGACGCTTTTTTTTGACGGCGGGATGATTGTAATGGCGGGATGATTGTAATGGTCACTTTATAACCAAACTCAAACTATATGAAACATGATTTTCCTAACGGCCACTCGATTGTGGGTTAAGTTATAATTACTACAAAAAACCCGATTAATGCTTTCTTACCTGGGTTTTTTTCCGCATCCTTTGAATTGTCTATATCTGTCAATTGCTTTTTGTGTCCTTTTTGATTCTAAAACGTTTTGGTGTTAATCTGGAGTAATATAAAGTAATAAAACAAGTCTGCCTGAACATAGATACGAGGTTCATTTGGTGAAAATTATTAATAAAATGCCTATTAAAACAAATCTTGCACTATAAGAAAATAGAGGGATGTCTATTAGTATATAAACGCCTTAAAATGAATGGTATAATAATAAATAAAAATATAATAAAATATAATATACATAATAATTCAAAAATGCGGTATAAAAATTATCGGATGAAGTCCCAGTTACACCAACAAAAGAGGTTAGAAATGAATACATTCCCTGTATCATAACTAATAATTATTGACAAACTAGTGGAATATTGAATCCATTATATACTACATGATGCGTCTTTCAACCTTAGACAATTAGTTGTATTTTGTACAAAATTGCCAAAAGTGAGGTTTTCCTGAACATGCACACAAATTCATCTCAAGATTATTCGTGAACATTTTAATCAACTCATGACAGTATACCCCATATACCATGACGTGACCAGCTAGTTACCCCATATAACATGACGTGACCAGCTAGTTACCCTATATACCATGACGTGACCAGCTAGTTACCCTATATACCATGACGTGACCAGCTAGTTACCCCATATACCATGACGTGACCAGCTAGTTACCCTATATAACACGATGTCACCAGCTAGTTACCCTATATAACACGATGTCACCAGCTAGTTATCTACGCAACTATGTTTCAAACACTTTTTGGTTAGAAACGAAATTGAAAAGTGGTTCCAAAAATGGCTACAATTTTACATTCAAATTAATTTATTGTTTAGTTAATATCATCATGACAAAAAACACTCTCAGTCTTAATTTCGAAATTAAGAGATGACAATTTGTTTTAGTTAAAAATGTCACATTCCTAGGGTAATTATTGTTTGTCACTTGTGATTTCCGTGCCTACTGAGAGATCGATATATTTCCGACAGAGTTAAGTTTATGAAACACGAGTTTATTTTAGTGGAAAATCGCCCACTATCCCTGGTTATAGATTCGCAATTTGTGGATCCTGAAGCAGTTTTAGAAAAATATAATTTAAATATGATAATAAAAGAAGACCAATAGACGACATAAAACTGAACTTAAGCGATCTGTCGGTTTCCTTTGGAAATAGAGATAAAAACTATGTTTATATCTTTCGCAATTCAGCGAGTTTCATGAGATACTTAAATATGCTGTTCACTGGAGCTTACTACGTCTGCATATATAATAGTTTGTATTAGATCAATAATCAATTATCGATCATTGATACGCACGAACTACTTCACGTAGAGTTATTATTTCCGGGACAATCTCATTGATCATATACTTGATTATTATGAATTGTGCCTTCATATTTATATGTGTGTTTTTGAAGCATTTAAAAATAGATATTTATATATTTTTAATGAAAAAGTATTATAAAATATGTATGCAATTTATCATTCTAATTGACATATATTTGTTTATATAACGTGTGGATATGAATTCTCAAAATACGAGCAGAGTAATAAAATCATATTTCACAGTGAATTATCTATGAAAATAAGCCTAATTTAACGAATTTGCCGCTTTAATATTTTATTTATCATTATATACCTTTGAGAATCCATTAAATACTGTATTAATGAATATATAATAGTATTGCTAGATACCTCTTCAAAACGATTCATGGAAGAAAATCACTAATCTATACAATTGTATTAAACACGTTGCTAAATTACTTTACAAAGTTTATAATTATACAAGTTTTTTTGAGATCATGAAATTTCGACAGCTTTCCTCTTTTTTTATACGAATTTAAGTAAAGTTAAATAAAATTAGTTTTATATTATAATTATTAATGTTAGCTTCATCTCTCCGACTAACAGGAAGATATATATGAAGTATTCTTGTTATATTCTTTTACTATTGTTACTCTTATCTATCCTCGAAATTTAGAAAGAAAAAAAATTTACATTTGTTATATGTCTCATAACATTTAATAAAATGATGCGGTATACAGTGTGGTCAGGTTTAACCAGTTTCTCTTATTCCCATCTTTGCTAAGGTAAACCTCTCACCAGCGAAATGTATGAATTAATTTTCGTTCATAATAAATCTTTATTGAGGGGAATTCTCCATCTCAATTGTGAAAGTTTACAGCCAGCAGATCGGAATTTTAACTGACAATGCCAATTTAAAACAAAGTTATCCACGAGTCTTGGCAGTAAAGATTTTATAAATGGCTCCCCGAAGAACTATAATTTTATGTGTGCTGCGGCCATTCTCCTCTTCTCATCCCGTCCCGTCCCCTTACGGCCGCAACTCCCCAATTTAGGTGACACGACACCAACAACCCACTACGTGACAAAAATGTCAACAAAAAAAGTGAGAACCAGATAAATCGAATTATGTGAAAAATTGACAATAAACGCGCTGAGAATGTCCAGTTAAAAAACAAACAAGAACAAGTAAGCGTAACATTATGCAACCACTTACATTAAGATATATTGCACAGCACATTTATTTGACAGTATTTTCGATTTTATAAACAACCACATGGGAGAAGCGATCCTGCCAGAGTTATCGGTGGCGGCGGCGTTCGTTTGATCGAGGCCAGTGATTCAGGGGTGCTTCGCTTCATCGAAACCAATTCAAGTTTTAAGAAATTGTGTTTAACTGATTAGGAGAATAAGGAATATGGTTTTTTTTATGTTTTATTTTCCACTAAAACACCGCTCCCTCCTCGGTCCAGATTGGTAAAAGTAAGTAGGATATGAGTTCACCCTTTCTCAATATATTAAATTACATATCCGACCGCCTGTTATATTGAGTATTATAGTCGGTCTACATAGTTTAATATTCTTCTTAATGCTCTATTCTTCAAGGTATCTCACAGAGTTTAGTGTATTAATCAAAGAAGTTTCGAAGGAAATGTCATATGTTCGTGCTTTCTAAACCAAAGGTCACACAAACAAGGGTGCAACATACATGTTGCATGTTGGGAATATTATTTCACTGGATACTCAATACATTGTATGTTTTGGGGAAAAATGTAACATTTAGTATTGTTAATTGAAAATGATGCCGTTTTTGGAATAATGGAATAATTGAGGTACATTTGTACATGAAGGTATTCTGAATACCATTAAATAATAAAAAATTTTAAATATATTAATCTACATTTCATGATAAACTTTTGACTATAAAATAGTAACTTTGTAACTGTACATGTTTTTAATTATAATTTTATGTTACAAACCTATTTAGTCGGACGTGTATATAATTATATTCATTTATTTAATTATAAAAAATTATATAAAAAGCAAAGCAAAAAGGAAATGTAATCATACATTTATGCAAAAGTACATTTGTGCGGGAGAATCTATTTTTTAGACCACTATTAGAACCTAATTTTTAGCGAAAAGTCAAAAACTCATCATGTTCTAAAGTACAAGTTCTTAAATACAGTCCTTAAGTGAAAACATGAAAACTGACAAATTCGAAGTTGTGAATATAAATGATTTACCATACACTATAAACTGTATGTGCATACAAGACAAGAAAGGTATTGGAAGGTCCACATGTAATGTAATCTATATTACTATATGTACAATATACGAACCCTAACAGGTTAAATAAAGTACTGTTACAATTTATAAAAGGGGTCATTTGCATAGTTATATTAGGCAACATATGTACGAGAGTACAATACGTAATTAAATACGTTTCATAAGTTACATGATATTTTAAAATGGTAAATATTATATACTCTAATGTGATATATACGCAATACATTATTGTTTTAATAAATTCAATAAAATGTATTTCACTTAAAATATGCAATACGCAAATATATTCTAGCATAAATACAAAAAAGTAAAATTAAATACAATAGATAAAAACCCAAAATTTGCACCCATACAGTTTACAGTGCAAGTGCAGTAAGAAAACTCGTAAGTAAGGATTCATTCATCTTTTTAAATTATAATTATTTCCTATTCAAAAAACACAATTAGCGTTAATTATATTATAGATACAATCTATTCAACAGTGAGCTTACATAGATAGCCCATCTGTATTTATCGTGCATAAAATAAATGGACGATTGGTCAGTGTAGACCAAACGCTTCATTTGCAAAAGTTATTTTAAATATCTGAACTTAACGTATTGACTTTTTTTTTATTAAATAGCTTTAACGAGTTTCCCATATTTTGTGTTTATTAATTATATATGCTTGATGCATAAAGACGACCAATCGATCCTAATTATAGGTAAATATAATTGAGGTTTGCCTTTAAATTGGATATGTTTATCAACATTTATAAATATCTTTATTATAAAGTTACTTTCTATGAATCTCAAATCGCTTTTAAAATATAACATATTTTTCCGTAATTAAAAATTCTGACAGTTTGACAAAATATTGAATATATATAAAAAGAGGTGAACAATGGGCCCAAGTGTGTATATGTATCTGAAAGTGCAGACAGTGAGTTGAGACGATATTAAATGAATGATTGAAATTTCAATATTATGAATGAAAATAAGTTACGTTTATTTTTATTTTTATTCTTTTGTTTTTTATGTTTTATTTTTATTCTGTATTTTCTTTATTCTTTCTCAATTATTAAATTTACAATAATTTTATTCAAAATTTCAATTAATAAAAGCGTTTATTACATTATTTTAAATATCTGTTCAACTTTGACTTGTGAAAGTTAGATATTATGGTCATTTATTTATACTTTGCACACAAAGCACGCGTCTTCATCGACGTTTAAAATGTAATTTTCTGTATTATTATCATTTCATACAATCTACCCAAAAAACGGAATATATCTTAAATTTGCATATATTTCGTCCGTGTTTATCTGCTGCTTTCATAAATTAAGAAATATCCGGTAAAGTGTCCTTTATCAACACATCTTTTGGGACAGAAAGGAGAATAATATCCGCTCCCCCTATTGAGGTAGAGGATACCGTTAAATTTATTTATGACATTCAGACATAGAAAATAAATAACAAGCTGGCTCTGTATGGTCACTTCATTTCACTTCAGTCGGGAGACCAAAATCATTGGATTTAATTAAAATTTAATCAATCCGAATTATTTTGTTTTGATTAGATATATACCTACCCGAGGTGTCATAAATGTATATATATATATATATATATATATATATTGCAATACATATAAATTAAGAAAAAATTACCAATGATTAAAAAATGTTATGTAACGAGATATATTTAATGGTGTATAATTCGTGGGTTATATTTTATAATTTTTAAATTAAGAAAAAATATTAAATTAGATTTTTTTATGGTGTACCTTTCGCATTATCTATAATTTCAAAATGTTTAGTAAATTTTCTTTTCTAATTCGTTTGCCGGTTTCAGAAAGGTTTATCAGTATAATAAAAATGCAGTACTACAATTGAATGCATATATATCGCTATAAAAAAATGACATCCAAATTTATATCAATACAATTATAGCGATATACATTTATAACGGTACAAATATAATGGAACAATAAAAGGGGAATAGAGGACACTTTGCGAATGTTATTATTGATCCGCTATAAGAGATAACTTTAAATAAATTTGATTAAAAGTGAAATCGGAAGAGGATTTGAAATTATTCATTTAAATGTGTTATTCAATATTAATAAAATCCTTTTTACCCGCGAGCTTTGTGTTTTTGTTTTTCAGTTTCATGTTTAAATAAATATCTCAATTCTCACCCTTTATTCATTCTATTGTCTAAATAAACACTCTATTTCAGTTTGTTCAAATCTTTCAATAGCGGTACACTTCACACGGAGTAGTGCATTATGTGTTACCTTATTGTATTGCCTTGTTGTACATATATATGTATATATATGTTAGCGTAGGCTTACACTTTACATTGTCATATATTTACCATCAGGAAATTAATGGAATTGAAATTGAGAAAAAACGACAAACTTTAAAAATAGTGCTTTCAAAAGCTGCCAATGATTCTATAAAATTATTTTTTAATTTATGTAATGATATTTTATTTTCCCGTGTATAAGAATGTTATGGATTTATTTGGTAACGATGACATTTTCAGAAAGTTTAAGAATATATTCAGATTTTAAATATATTGGCCTTGTCCACAGAAAATAAAGAAACCTAACGAATAATTATGAATTTCGCATATCATCGAGGAGTTTAAAATAGTTATGTATTTGTAATAATATTCTGTTGATGCAGTAAATAAATAATAATTCATTTTAATATGTTCATAACTAGTAATACAAAATAATAAATTTCATTTAATCAAGTTACGTACATTTGTTCTACAATCTTTTCACTTACAATGAGCACAACATTTTAATATTTGTGACAAATTATTGCGAAAAAGAAGCCTCGCAGCCAGTATATAGCTACATATAATCACATCAACCGCTGCAGGACAAACAGCCTTTAACCAACCAACCAACAACTATTTACATATCCTTGTTTATCTTTCGAGTCACCTTACAGCATGTTTAGTTCCCGAGGCGTGAACAGGGGACCTTGTTAAAAGGGGACTGCTAAAGTAAACCGTAATATCGGATTCTTTCATCTTACATCTTCTCCGGTGAAAGCCTACCCTCCCCCCTCCCCCATATTACACAACTTTACAACAACATCAAGTTCTCGTGGGTAAATGAAAGGTACACATGGAGGAAGTGCATTGTATAATTACCAGATTAATAAAAATAACTTTGCGCAGGGTACTTTTTTTAAATGGAATTTGATGACGTAAATATTGGGATACGTTGTGTTTACCTATATTATTGGCTTCAAGTAAAACGTTCATTTCTAAAAAGTTACATATTTGGCATGTACTTTATTGTTGATAAAAAAAATTAGCTTGAATTTCGACAAAGTTCTTGATTACAAACGTTTAATGTAGTAATTTAGTATATTGCAGTTCAACACAATGTTTCAGTTAAAATTATCTTAACTTGTTAATGACTAAATTTTTGTTTTGTTAGCCATATTATGAAAAATTTAAAGATCCTATAACCTCTACATGCAGGTCTGTAAGGACCCTAGAACCTCTACATGCAGGTCTGTAGGACCCTAGAACCTCTACATGCAGGTCTGTAAGGACCCTAGAACCTCCACATGCAGGTATGTAAGGACCCTAGAACCTCCACATGCAGGTCTGTAAGCTCCCAGAAGCCTCAACACTATTCAGCTCCTAATCTCTCTAATCGTTCACCCCCCCC
>JAUZND010007460.1:0-10335 GCA_034780555.1 Coelogynopora nodosa | reverse complement strand
GGGTGACTCATTTCTATTTTTAGATTGAGTTTCGGTTTCGATTTCGGGGGGGGGGGGGGTTATGCAGAGGTCCGCTTCCCATACTACTGCTGGAGAAAAGATAGTTACCCATAAGATAACTTGCATTGATATTATTGAAATTAGTAGAATATTAATAAATCGTAATATTCCCGTTCTCTGATATATTATTATGTAGTGTGAAGATACGAGGCGTGTTAAATGTGTTAAAAAGGGCACCATGTATGTTGTATAATAATTAACAGCGCTACACCATGAATGCCAATTTATAAAAGCTCAATACGAGTTTTGAAATGTAATAATCATTATGATACACTCAATTATTATGTATATTATAGCTGAAATTGAGGATTAAAATATAATAATATTTAGGAGAGTAATTTAGTTGTATATATTTAAACTCTGTGGTTTTGAATTGTGACGCTTAAGCAATCATTTTGTTAAGAATTATTTGTTAAGTTTAAAATTGAATTTTGAAATACATATATTGGGGGATCGTTTCATATAGGTTTCACGTAGCAACAAATATACTACATTAAAATAAAGGTAAAAACAAAGAAACAGCTATCCAAGTAATACAAATTAATTAGAATAGATGTAATTCTCATACGTTAATAAACTAAAGTTTTTTTGAGATTTAAAATTTTTTTAAATTAAATATTTAAAAAAAATTAATTAAATAATATCAGCCATCTAAAATTACTGAAAATTTAAAATTTGCAAAATACATATTATAAATGTTGACAAAATACATTTTTGTCAACTAAAACCTAATTTGTTTCTGAATGTATTGTGAATGTATAATTAACGACAGTTTTATTGTATAAATTTTCATGTTATTTGTGATTTAATCCACCTATTTTTCATTGCTGCGGATGAAGACACATAGTGATATGAAGTATGCACAATAAAATACTATACATTACATTGAAATCCGCCACTAAATTAAACATTTAAATAATGGATATGTTGTAAAATAAAGTACATATTTTACACCAATAAACAATTACCTGTAAAGTATTTATGCTGATAAACATCGAGTATAAATAAAACGAATTATATTGCAATTATGAGACTATACATGATCATTATCAGAAAACCAGCTTAAAATTATGTATTTTCTAAGTGCAAAGGTTTTTCAGAGGTCACTCAAGAGACACACCCTTTGAAGCAATTGACCTGTTTTTTTATAACGCAACCACCAACTGGTGATCGCAAAAGGTATTGAACCATATTAGAATTAAATTACTCTAAAACACCATATATATACACGACAGCTGACACACCTGAAACCTTATTTTTACCACATCTAAAGGCTGCACGACTAGACGGCTGATGAAGCCACTGGAGCAGCCGGACACAACGATATCCTTGCTTGACAGGGTACCCTTTATGGAGGCATCATAGCCCACCATTTTCTGCATATAGAAGTAAAGGACAATGATGAGAAAAAATATCACAACACAAAAAATATCTGTTGGAAATAGGTTGATTAACCTTTTATGTATAATTATTATCAAAACAATTATATAAGAGATAACTTTATTTAAGACAAAACATTGGCAGCTACCTATATGATACAATACACAGTTATTTCTATATCCTTATATAGCTGTGTTTCTATTTAGAAAAATAGAAAAATAGCACCAAAACAAAAAGAGCAGAACCATATACACCAATTTTTGTAACCCCATCAGATTTTAGAAAAACATTTAAAAACTGGATCACCAAGAACTCGAGTCAATGTTGATAACTTTTCTTTCTCAAAATATGTTTTGTTAAAAAATTAGCTTCTAACTATTTTTGACATTATGCAACAATGAAAAAAATAATTCAAGCAACAACTACTCAATTCATGACAAAAACTCAAAAGAGAATTCATAATGTATAATAGTGATAAAGCAAATAACAAACACATTAAATAGAAAGTTATTAAACATACTTAAACATAATAAAAGAAATCATTCAAACAAACTAAAATAAAGTCTTGATATATACATATATTTATAAATTAATACAATATAAAAGAAAAAACAAGTTGTAATGTCTATGTTTTGATTTACATTATGTTTTTATTGTTAGCCATGTGCTTGTATTCTATGTTTGGAAATATTATATATAAAATCAGAAATACGAAAATATATTAAAACCTGTATTGTACACCACTCCCAAATGCTTTAGCCTAATTTAAATTAAGCTAAAAATTACCTTTCCAACTTGAAATCCAATGAAAATTCGTATACCCGAATAGCATATATCATGAAAATAAGTTTACATCATATAATTCTTATGTCCAACATGCAACAATGTAATTAAGATCGTGCATTTTATCTATAAGAAGGCATTTAGTGCAACTAATTTAAAAGGATTCATTTATATTGGCTATGATCAGCATTATTATATCAAGAATGGTAAGTTGTTAATCATTTCACAACCAAAGAAAATCCTTCCACTAAAAGAAGGATTCAATAACAGGATGGGTAAAGAAATCTGAGTACTCACTCTTGATTTCTGAACCTCTCAATACATTGACTATTTGATTATTCGATAGATGTTAGATCTCTGTTCACAAACAACATCAGTCACTTTTCCATGAAATAGTTATATATTAATATACTACATTAGCAATATTTTATTGGCCACATTTTAGTCAATCAATAAATAGCCTGTATATGTTAAACGTATAACTGTGTTTATTAATCACTACTAATATTATGTAAATATTTATATTATTATAGGTTGATGAACATCATTATTCAATTATGGCAGTTGTAAAGTGAGAACAGCTGAATTTTCAAATAACTAACTAATATTATATTTGACAATATAACTTACAATATTATATTACATTGAATTTATGGTTCTGAAAATTACAAAATAACAATGCAACATTTGGGATAAAATAACAGCATGTGTGAATGGGGCAGCAGCATATTAAGAAGGACTAAGGATATCTGCTTTAAGTGTGAAGGCAAATGAGTAAACACAAAGAAAAAGTCCTTAAAGAACTGATTGCAGGATGGAGTATGGATAACTATAATAGTAAGGATAAGTTAGAATACAAAATAATTGAGTGCATTACAAACAATGCTGACTTCCTAGAGAAGGTAAGAGTCATTACCCAGTCCAAGTAATATTAAAAAGGATCCTTTTTGAATAATGAAATATAAAGTTGATACATAGTAGGCAAAAGAAGAAAAGTAAATTATTGTCAGTCAAAGGCTACACTTATTAATAAAATTTACAGGCTACTATGACCAATAAAAACAGCTTAAAAAATCAGCGGTATTGTTAGATTAGTGAGTTTATCCAAAATATCACTAAGAATTGCAATTTTAAATTCTTCCTTATGGGCATATATGCATCTCACTATCACTTTTCCAAGAAGCTATTATAAGAGTCAACATTTTAACTAATTTTCAATCTAAATCTTATTGGCTAACATGCATGATGTTAATACCTACAGGTTACCATATTTTTAGATGACAGTAACAAAACAACCATTAGTTATAAAAAGGCTAAAAGCATTCTCCATACACAAATTTGGTTTTCTTTGACATACAGGGCAGAAATGTTGTCATTCTTCATCATCCTAATAGGCAACAGTATTTACATCTCTTGGGTGTGTCATCATTCTTTGTGGGCAGAATGGGAAGTATTGACCAAATTCTGAGGTTTCATGTCAGGATTCAGTCACAAATGATTGGATATAGGTCTCCTCAAAACTGAGAAAATTTCTCTATTTGATCTTCATTTTACTAAAAAGTCTTAATTAATTAATAAATTATCTAATACCATAAAAAACACACAATTTTCAAATTGAAGAGATAAAATCTGTTGTTCTAATTTTATTTTGGCATATACACTAAAAAAACTTAAAATATACAAATTATTAAGGGAAGTTGTGTTTATAAAATATATGTATTATAATTAGAACAAAAATATAGCAAAAATCAAAACTCATTTTAAAAGCATTATAAATTATACAATTTTTTATAAAACCAATTAAAAAACAGTTGACTGTTATTTTATAATTATTGTAGTTAGATCATGATTGCTTATAAAATAAAAATCTAACAATTACACTAGAAGAAAATATTCATCCTCACAATCCATCTCAGTCTCAGCTACCAAAACAGCATATACATATCATTACATAATCAGTCTACCTTGTTACAGTTAACAAATAAAAGTAAGTAGTCCCATCGCTTGTTTTTTAATTATTTGAGTATAATATATACATATAATGAGTGCAGATTTCTAATTTTGAGCACATCCTTCTTAGGTACCATGCAACATTATAAAATAATAATTATAAATTATATAAGGTCCATAATCTTACAAATGATTCCATCATTTGAGTAAAGTCAGCTTTCCAAAAATTTATTATTTTTCTTTGTATTTTTTTATATCTAGATTCTCAGTATTTTAGTTATGCAAGACAAATTAACTTAGTGAAAACAAAACACCAATGGGACCTTCAGCTCCTGAGATGACATCATAAATAACTCTTTGGGTCATAATGGACTATTCAAGAATGTTTTCATACATATAGCCTTATTCACTTAATAACTCACTAGAGTTATAGCCACATGCATTTCACATTGCCACTGTCATTCCAAACTCATAAAACTCAAGTTTTATATGCATTTTGTGCCTGTGGTAATATAGATATGTGTCTGATAGTTTGTTTGGTATTATTATAACAATTACTTTTTCAAGTGTTATAAAAAATCCAAAACTTTTATTTCATGTAAGACTGAATTTAGCTTAGGTCAAACTCACATTACCCAAAAATTATAAATTTGCAGATGAGTTTGGAATGATAGTGGTGACATATTCAACCTATTTTCTGAGAGAAGCCAATATTTCCAAAGTAAAATCAGCCACATATCAATTGTTTTAGCCAATGCACACTATAACATTTTAATAGAAATGGAAACTACATGCAATCATGATGAATCTGTTTAGCAATCTTTAAATATACCTAGTAACACCTTAGCAATAATATATTGACTATTTTATATTTTCCATATATTTCTATATCTTTAGCAACATATTTTCCAATAAAACAACTGTTTTCCACAATATTTTTAATGGTAGCACAGGTATGGTCCAATTAATCCAGAGCTTGATAGTCCTCCCCAGACTGTGATGCCAGACAAATTGATATTGTGTTTTAAAATCTCAAGCAGAATAGTTTTGGCCCAAAACATGCAATTGTGATGATTGACACTTCCATTCAACTTAAATATGGTTTCATCCATCCGTATTACCTTGTTTAGAATGCTCAAATTAATGTAATAAAAAGACACAAAAATTTTAACAAAGTTTAAGTCAATGATCTGAGTCATCTTAATTAAGTGCTTGTAGCTGTTGTGGTTGATACAGTTTTAAACTAATCTCTGTCATGATGTGACCAAGTGAATGTCAAGCTATACCTTATAGTTTAACTGATGCACAAAGTTACAAATTTTATGGCTGTTAACAAATGTGGCAGCAACAAAGTTGACATTATCACCAGTGCATACAACTTTGGGAGGACTAGATCTTGTATCTAAGCCTGTATCTTCAAATGTTGTTATCAATGTTTAAATAATTATTTTAGCTGGTGTTTCTGTCATAAGTTATTTTCCCAGTCATTATAAATATGTGTGTAGCTATTTGTCTGATAATATGTTTTAATTGTATAAATTTGTTCATTTAAAGTTAATTGATGTCCTGAAGTCATGATAAGTTTCACTTGAATGTAAACTACCAAAATCAGTAATTTAATTTTCAAGTTTCATGATAAGTTAGTATCACTTAAATGTAACTTAAAAATAACTATCAATACCTAAGGCACAGGGATACATATACTTATGTGCAAAATTTCCCATTTCTATAATGATTGATACCTTATAATCTGTGGGGCTAAATACTTATGTGCCACCCTATATAATATGCAGATAACCAAAGAGTTAGTTAAGTGGAAAACATTCACTATTCAGATAAATGTGAAAATATGGGTGTCCATATATCTAATATGGCTATGCCTATTAACCCATATAATAGGAAAATAGCAAAAAATATCCCAAATCTTTAGCTTGTAAAGCTGCTTGCATGGTGTTGCATGCCATTTATTTTATAAAACTTTTTTCAACATTTTTTTTATTAAACTAAAATGTCAGTGACTGAAGTCTGATGTACTAACAATAGTTCCCACTATTTCATTTAAGTGTGACCACCGCATTTCAAATAGCTCCCACTCGTGTCTAAATAAGACTGCAGTAGCACTGTAAATATAGCCCTGACCAACCATATTAATAACAATGAATATATTAATATTATATATTTTACACATTTATTTTTAAATATTCTTACAAAATATCCTTGTACTATTCAGTAGGCAATAAAAAGCAAGACATAAAATGTTGTTGTATAAATAGAACAAAACCGGCTTTAAATGTAAATAAATGAGTCAATATATTTACAAAACTTCGGTATCACAGAGATTAGTAAAAATAAATTGATCTCTAACAAATTCAGTTTCCCGCTTTTCTTTTAAATGTGTTTTAAACATAATATTATAACTCAATAGTTTTAATGGTTTTAAATTAAAATGCAAAAAAAAATTAAATTATTTAGGAAATTTGCATAATATATAATTTATATATCAACAAAACGAAATAACTTCACGGCGTTACCCCACTTTGCTGTTTATGCTTTATTGCTAAATAGATAATCCATTTACTATTCTGTCAAGCTTGGATACTGACATCTTAAGAATACTGTTCCATTAAACAAATTCAATTTCACAACTATTTTGCAGAAAGTGGAGGTAGCCTCAATTATGCGATTTCAAGTTTTACCTTCATTTTGGTGATATTATAAAATATTCTATGATATAAATATTAAAATATGCCGCCCATTTGTTAATAATCATGCATCCATAATGCACATAATTAAATTAATATATAAATCGTTTACAGACCGTGAAATCATTAAATAGAGTGGCGACCTTTGATGTCGATCGACGCTCGTATATTATATATATATATATATATATATATATTTTTTTTTATAGGTCCACAATAATTCAAGTTTAAAAATATTTTTATTATAAATTGTACTATATGTTTTTATTACATAATGACCCTAATTGCTTGTAATGTGCGCCTATTTATGTATTTAAAAAAAAAATCGCTAACTTTGAAATCACTCTAGGCTTAAATCACCGATGGACGATTCCTATATTAATCTTTCATTTCTTATAGTATTTTTAGAACAATCTTGAAAAAATTTCATATGCAGGATATATAGCCAAACATAAAATAAATATAGAGTACTGCAAGGCAAGTAAGTAATTATTAATTGTATTATATTATTATTCAATTGCAGTAAATACAATTGCACATCGTACAACACGCGTTTGCATGAAATGTAGAATTTGAATACCTTATATGTTATCATTAATTTAGTGTAATATCCATACTTGCTATTATTATTTATTTAAATATGTATTTGATTAGTTTAACGAATTAAAAATGTTAATGACTTATAATTTTTATTTCGGTTCCATATTATAATTTAACAACAAAAAAATTAATCAATTCATAATAAAAACACGCGAAAAATGTTGTATACATTTTTTGTTTTAGACTTGTATAATAACAGGATCCTTAGAATAGTATGGTAGAGTACATAGCCTATATCTAGAGTTGACATGCACGATCAATGCATCGTTGAACGAAAAGGATTCCACATGTAAGTTACATTGTATATGCAAATATAATGTTCTGTCAGTATTTTTAAATAGACTTTTATTTAAAAGCTATATAATTTGCTTTAACCCTTCATATGTTGTGGAGGGGGGGGGAATACCCATTTAATTTATCAAATAATTAACGTTTTTGATTGAACGATGTTATGTATGACCCTGCTTATTTTACCCAGTGGCTAAAATACTTTTATCTAACTAAAAAATTTAATAAATAATTTTTTTAACATACTGCATAAAATGTTATTATTGAATTATTTTATACCCGCCTGGGTTTTTTTACTTGTCGATGATATTAAGAGTTAAAACTTGCAACGTCATTAATATAAAAAACAGTTTATCGTAAATATATATATTTGCTATGAGTAATAAAATTAAATATTACAATATTTTTTGTGCTAAAACGTTTTATAAAAGCGATTGTTCTAGCAAAATTATTAAAATAAAACAAAAATATAGTAACAAATAATACATACAATATAGTGTAATCTTTATTATAGTGCTGTGATATTAGAAACATATCAAAATTAATAAAAGAATCAAGTTTAAAATACTTGGAAATGAATATATAATCATATTCAATACTTATCTAAATTATTATATAATGGTAGTTTGAAAAATTGAAGTTTTACTTACTTAAACTAAAAAAAGCTCATTAAGGCGAAGCGATTTTACACTTATTTACAGTGAATTAAGTTTTGCATATATTTTGAAATTTTTATTGATATTGACGAAATGCATTAAAAAATTGAGATAATAACCAGGAAATGAATATAACTAAACGAAAAATTGATCCAATTGTTAAAAAGTAATTTTGTTTGAAAGTTAAAACATAAAAAAAAAACCAATAATAGAATTAAAAAAAAGAGAAATCAGTAAAATACGAAGGACAATACGATAACTAAATTTTCAGATAAACACGTACTTAACACTTTTTCTATTTGCCCTGATTAATTATACAAGACTGTAAAAACTTTTTTCAAAAACACTTATATTTCAACCGTGAAAATATACATATTTTGTAATATTATAAGTCGAAAACTGATACAGATCTGGGTAAAGTCTGAAAATGCAAGAAAAACTGATATCTGGATATAGAAATATAATAATAATATCCCCTAAAATATATTAAAATCTATAATTTTAGTACTTTTTAAATATTATTGTTCACATAAATCTGTGCTAAAAATTCACAAAAAGCAGAAAATGACACGATCACCAATTTCGGATCATATCAGAAACCACCACAATACATCTCTGAAACATGTAACAAATATACATCGTAATATATTATTAGTATTAAATACATAAAGGTTACAAGACAGGAGGGCATAAACATCGCAAACACAATACAGAAAAGCCAGGTGCGAAAAAAGTTCGCAACTCAGCCAAGACGGGAGTAACCAATGGCTATCCATAAGTGATGTGTATTTGCGTAGGATTTCAAACGGGAAAATGTTTCAAATGCTTTGAAAGCGATGCGCTCTCTATATAGATCAGTCTTCATAAATTAAAAATTTAAGCAGAAATAAAATTTGTAAAGCAAGGTAGATGTTCAGAAAGAAGACAGACAAGGGATTGTTACCTTTAGTTGTTGCAAATTTGCTGTTCGATAAAAAAAGATGCGAATAATAGTTATCCACTATTGGTTGTATTATATAAAGTAAAGTATTACCACATGGCAGGTTAGGCGTATACATTTCAAATAACCAATCCTATAAAACAGATAAAATAATACAAAACAGAGTAAAATGTAACCTTAGAACATAATAGAATACATTTAAAAATAGCAAACAATTACAGTACTACAGATTTTTAATAATTAAAAACAACTACGAAAGTTACAAGAAAAATTAACGAATTGTTAGATTACATTACGTGGTATTTTACTTGTTAAGAGTCTACCAATTTGTCCAATTTATAAAAAGTCATCCCAACATAAATGTACGAAACAAACTCTAAACAGTCTCCATAATTGTTATACATACAGAGATTGCAATACAACACAAAACACTACTAGATAAAGTTGGATTTCTTAAAAATGTAACTTTACAGTCATATAATAACTTTAAATTTCGACGAACATCAAGATTGCCATGACAGAGTGGGACCCTCCTGTCTACAAACCACATAATAAGCAACACTAATTAATAATACATGTGATACATATAAGCAATATGGATGCAGTGCGGTGCGGTGCGATGAGGTGTAGTGTGTTCTGTGTATGTAATGTACATGTTCATGATAATGAGAAGACTCCAGGGCAGAACAGGGGAGCAGGAGATGTGCAGATCGATGGCAGAGTAGAGTCAGACTGACTTTGAGATCACTGAAAAGAGAAGAACAGTGCGTTGCTTGACAATATTCAGGGCTCAAATTAGCAAGGAAAAAATTACCGGCAACTTTCAATCTCCATGTACCGTATGGGTACGCGGAAGCGTAGCCTGTAAAACCGCGCATAGCGCGAAAAATGTTGAAAGTTTACTACCTAGAATGCATATAAATGAATTTAAGACAATTTATTACATCTTGAAATATTTGGAAATGAGGTGTATGGA
>JAUZND010007459.1:0-10335 GCA_034780555.1 Coelogynopora nodosa | reverse complement strand
AAAAGGTAACATAACAAAATGTATATTTTAATGCACATTGATAACTCAATGTGTATAGATGTTTGACTACCCATATATTAATAAAAAGTAAAATACTTACTATAACAAATTTATATTTCTATCTGAAAACTTAATTCAACGAATAATCACAGTTTGTGATCTCTTTATTTGGTCCGAAATGCCAGGAATGAGAGAGAGATAGAGAGATATATACCGACACAGTACTGATAAATATAAATAGAGCCAAGTGAACTAGAACCACTTCGTCATATCTTAGGATGGTACTTGAGTGCCCCAACTACCTCCACAACACTCCCGCCACGGAGTCAGTGGAGCACAGACGACGGGCCGGAAATCCCATCGTGAGCGGCATCCGCCCGTCGCACCCGCGACCGATCCATCGAGCATCCTCGACAGCGCGACAAGCCCTGATGCCAGCGTCTTCCGGCCCCTGACAACGCCTCGGTGACTCCAAACAAGGGGGCACGCGAGGCACTTCCCCAGCGCGGGCAGGCAGGCAGGCGAGGCATGAACCGAGCTAGAGCCAAGGAACCGCCCACTTGGGACAACTCCTCCCAAGGAGGTAGGCTGGCAGTTCAATTTTTTTCTTCTTTCCTGAGAAACTTTCCCTTCTTCATTTTAATGATGTCTTGCAAATGTATTTTCTAATTTTTTTCTAATTGTTAAAATATTATCTATAAGTGTTTTTAATTTGCTACTTTAAACATTTTTAATTACATTTTATGTATTATATAGACGTTTAATATGTTTTAATAAGCACAAAAAGGTTTTTCATATTTTATTGAAATTTAATATTTTTAAAGTTTTTATTTATGAAATGTAATTATTTATCTGTTTTTAATTTATCTTGAGCTAGATTAATAATACAAATTTTAGCGAAGTAGAAAGTTATTTCAAATTTCAAATTATTAATGTCATAGAAATGTTAGTTACTTTTATTGTTACAATAATCAATGTCATAAAAATTGCACTTCATTCAATATTTTAATTGTAAAAAGGTTTTAATAAAAAGTCTAATTACACATTATAAATATAAATTCAGAAGCCGGTATTTTATTTGAAATACGGATAATTATGCATGTGCTTATTTTTATCTTCATATTTATAAAATCAAACATGCTCGCAGTCAGCTTATATACAATAATATATAAATATTCAAATTAATATATTCACTTTTAACTAATCTAAATTATTCCTACTGCACATGTCCCGCAAACTCTACCAATATAGTTAATTTATATGTATATATATAGAAACTTTTTGTGCAGCTTTGCATTTTATTACACTTGTGCACGTAGCTGTGTACACAAATGGTAAAATAGAAAAGAACTCTACAAAGCCTATAAAAAGTGGTACTAGCAGCTGGTTCAACGTTGAGAACAATGGTCTGTAGAACCTACATTATATACAAGTATAGTTGTTGAGTTGAACTTAAAAATGTTAACACTGTATATTTTTTGAAATACGCACGAACTACCAAATAAATTTACAAAAATGTAAATGCTTTGAAGTTCAATTTTTTATTATTAATTGCCTATTAAAATTATATAAATATTCATATATAAATATTATGTTTTGTCTTGTATTAAATTTATGGAATAATATTAAAGGAAAAAGTAAAAGCATTTTGAGTGTAATAATATATACAACAGTCTATATTAAATTACATTAAAAAACTAATAGTATTAAGAAAGTTGGGGGGCTGCATAGTAGAAAACCCTCATTTTTTTAAGTTCATTTTGTTATCTAAGAATTTACCCACTTACTCACCCCTTTCGAAAATGTTGAATGTAATAGTTAATTTGTTCAACATTTTCAAAAATGTCATACAAGTTTGCATGATGCATAAAAACGTGTTATTTAGAACTCTATGTCCTTTAATTCAATGGCAATGTAGTTTATCTATTGCAGTCTGTCAATGTAAGCTGTCTATAGATTAAAATACATATTTTGAATTTAAAAACACATAAATATTGATTTGCTTACAAGTTAATTATTACAGAACTGTGAAATTTCAGTATGGCAGAACGAAATGAAAAAAGACTGCAAATTTTTACATTGATGCTGGCTGCTCTGCTGTTAAACCACAAAAGAAGCCATATCTATCTGCTGCTAACATTGAGAAACGCTACAAATGGGCCCAGGATCATGTAATATGGACGCCAGAGCAATGGAGAAAGGTCCTGTGGTCAGACGAGACCATTGTGGAAGCAAATGATGGGTGTCCACGATTAGTACGCGTCGTTGATGGGCACCCACTCACTTACGAACACTACGACGCCACAGTGAAGCACCCTACAAAGGTGATGTTTTGGAGCCGCTTCTCCTGGGAAGGTACTGGTCGTATGAACGTGGTGGAAGGTACCCTCAATAGTGACAAATACATCGACCTCATCATCGACAGACGGGTAATTCCACAAATGAATGACTCCTTCCTTGGTGGCGATGGGATATTTCAACAGGATAACGCACCATGCTACGTTTCCAAAAGGTCAATCGACCACATTTGTAACATTCATAAAATCCAGCTCCTGGCCTGGCCCGCTTCCACGCCCGATTTAAACCCTATTGAAAACTTTTGGGCAATCGTGAAGTATCGTTTGCGCAAGCTGAAGGCTAAATCAAGGAAAGACATCATCAGACATTTTTTAGAAGTGTGGAATCACGAACCAGACCTCACTGATATTTGCCAAAATCTCGTCCGATCGATGCCAAATAGGGTGAAAGCTGTCCTGGAGGTCAAGGGGCACCACATTAAATTTTAGGCTATGTTTCTAAAATTCAATAACAATTGTACAATTGCATGTCAATGAACTTTCCTGGTGTATGTTTACTATATTTATACTGCATATGTTACATCTTATTTCACTTGTTTTTAATAAATTAGATTTGTTCTGGAAAATGTACAATTTTTCTCCTTCATGCAAACTTGCTGTTGTCTACTGTATATATATATATATATATACTGTCTTCGTCTTATATAACAAATTCCGCTGACAACTTACCATATGATCATGTTCTAGGACTACTGCATTATAGTGAACGAGGAATGCTCATATTTAAAAAAAATTACTTTAGAGTATTGAATTTTTGTTTCTACAAAAAATTCTATAATATTTATTTTTAATCTACATTTTTCAAATAGTTCTAGTATATTTTTCAATCTATACAATTCTGCCAATGTTAAATTATTATGTACATGGCTCTTATTTTTCTTATTAATTTATTAAATAGTTTTCTTATTTATATTTTGTAGAATTTTTTTGCACCAGTGTATTATTTCATCCTTATATATACACATAATAAAAAATTGAGCGCTTCGATATTACAAAATAATTATTGGATTAATTTATCCATTCATTTAATAAGATAAATAGTTTTACAATTAAAACTTTATCATTTGCAATAAATGTTAATTTATGTTGTATATATTTCGACAAGTTAACCATATTATTATACTGACCATTTCTTTTAAAAGTGTTCGCACAGTATAATAATCGTACACAATATTGCAAATCGACCTGTAGTCAAAAGATCTTATTGCATTTAAAAAAATAGTATTGCCCTTTTAATCATTGATCCACTCTTCAAGAATTTTCAGTATCCCTTCTACTATACAGAATAAAATATTTAAAGTAATTATAAAATAATATTGCATTACTTGCAGAAAACGTTAAAAAAAATTATAAATATCATTGAACATTTTAAAACTTAGACTTTAAAAATTCATAACTTTAAAGTCATCAAGTAATCCAATGAATCCTGTATTGATAAACTATAATTACAATCTTAAAAATGTTATATCATTTAAATCTAAAATTACCATTCAATCGGATTATGTATGATTTAAAATATTATGTTTTAATTAATTTAAGATTATATCTTTTAAAGATCAGCAGTTTTTAATATAATGAACCCAAAAATGCTTATAAAAATTACTCAAGATGAAACGATGAAGCCGGCCGACTAATTTCCTTAATTGATTGCATCATAAAATGTCGGTAAATTACACTTCTTGTTTTATTAATTCTAATCTTATGGACGGTGTGCTACATGTGGGAAATTTTCTCAGACAATAATGGCACCACTTTGAGAAGCAACACGTGTAAAGCCGGCCTTATTATAGCAGTCGTAAAGAAAAATTGGGTCGACGCACATTGGTAACTAACTATTTGCAACAATTCAGTTCATAATAGAGTTGATGCATTTTCGAAAGGATATAAAAATTGAAATGGATCGTCACACAGAGGGAGGTAATTAGCTACAAGTGCCGCCGCCGTCAGTATGATCTCTCTTGTCTCTAGGGAATTAGAGTTTAAATAAATTCCTTCCTTTTCCTTCTGTTTTGTCTCAGTGTTCAATAAAACTGAAGATGGATCGGGCGGATCCCTCAGTAACTTTAATATGGTGTCAGGCCATAATTTAAAATCAAGTCCATACAATATGTTCAATACATTATATCTCATTGTTGACCCCATGGCAATAGGCGATAGTATATCAATTATAAACAATAGCTTGATTCAATAAACTTTTTGTGGAACGAAACATCCATATAATTGGATAAATGCTTTTGTACCATCAAAGGTCACCTAACAAAATTTAGTGAAAAGATATTTTTATTGACAATAGCATTAGAATATTTGCATCAAATCAACATAAAATCTTGAACATACATACATATAAATGTTTAAAGGGAATAAAAGTTATTGTTGAATTGGACGCCGTACTCTGTCTAAATGTTCAATTTGTTATATTAATTCAAAAAATAACAATTTCTATTTTTTATTCACACATTTTTATTTATTTATAAAATATTTAGTACTTTATTTTTTTTATACTGATAAGTTTTTCTTAATGAATTTTTCAATTTCCTTTTCATGTTTTGGTCGCCTTTTAACATAATGCAGTAATTTGTAAATTATTTTAAAATATTTATTATTTCAATATTTGGAATAACTAAAAAATTTTCACATATTTTATTGAAAGTACACTATATTATATTAATGATTGAACATCATTTAGTAACTGTTTTAAAATGTTTATTATGTATCAGTTTTATAGTATAATTAGAACGTTTTTTAAACGCAAAATATAATGACAAGAATTTATATAATGTTTTCTCAAAACTCAAAGGAATTTTTTTCAAAATAAGTTTTTCGTTCTAACAACAAAATATAAGCATCTTGGCGCCTTCGATTAATGTCTTATGATGATTATAGCATTGTTCAGGGCTTCGGTGTATGAGGATGGAGTCAAAAAGATGACACTTCAGAATAGGATCTTTTGTAAATTTATCTCTCTTTTGTTCGGTCGGCTAAGACTACGCCCGATGAATAAACATGTAACTATTATATAATGTAACTAGGCAACAAACGTAATGTGTGAAAAGCTTAAATATATTACATTGTGAACTATTTTTTAAGTTTTTAGGAAAATCAATTATCGCATGGGAAACCCTTCCTGTAAAATTCGTTAAAATATTTAGAATTTGTTTAAAAATGTATCTAAAATGTAACCTTTTCTATTCAGCTTATTCTAAAGAAATCATTTGGAAATTACAAAATTTTTAATATTTTCTTTAAACCTTTCAAGAGACAGGGCACTTTTTATTTTAATATATAATTCGAGTAAAAAAATGTTCAATGAATAAAAGAAAATTTTATAAAGGTCTTTTTTAATGTGATATATATATATATATAAATATATATGTATGTATTTACAAATAATATATAATAGAATAAATTAAAAAATAAAGCACTTTCAACCTTTTGGTCTTTATCAATACTATTGAATAAAATAAGTTTATGAATAATTACAGACAAAATATTAACTATATTTTCAAATTATAAATATTTTATATTAATACTGTATATATATATATATATATAAATAGATGAATATATATATATATTTATTATTAATATTAAAATGATTATAGTCAATTATATTGACAAATTACATTATGAGTGTAATTAACACCAGTAAAAAGCAGTTAATAATCAAACTGTACCAAACTGTGAAATATTCAACAATATAATCATATTTTTCATTTATTGGAATATGATGAAAAGTGTTTATGCGTGTCATAGGCTACACATATCATCATAAAAGTCAGGTCATCAAGACTCTTGTTTTTATTAGAATTAAGGATTGTGATAATAATAACAATAATTTGTTTTAACTTATTCATTTGCTTTACTTGTTATCCTATGGTAACTCACTGAAATCACTTACAATATATATACATAATACTCTTTATCATATTACAAATTCTTTCGTGAAAAATACATTTCACATCAGACACACAAGATGCATACATAATGCACACTAGATGCACTGCGTGTAAGATGCACTGCATACAAGATAACACAGGATGCATGATACACAAGATACATAACAAAACAAGATACATCATGCGCAAAATACATCAAAAAAGATATATACAAAATGAGCAAGAACCATGATATGCCATGATACTCTACTCATTATACAGACTAGAAACAACACATAAAAAATATGGCACACAAGATACATTATGTATACGATAGATTGCACACAAGGTGGATAAACAATAAATTAGATTACACCACAGAGACACATTACACACATTCAAACTCTCTATGTCAAATGCTCTCCTAATACATTTAAATAAAATTTCGTATGCTGTTTTAATAGCAGTGTATTTATGATCGTTGTAAACACACACTTTTATTTTTAGGTTATTATTATTAATAATAATATGATTTTTATAGTTCTTCATTTATTTAAAAAATTTGATTTTTTTTCGCTATAGGTATTTTTTAATAATTTTTATTATTATTAAATACTGTTCTGAAACATATTTTATTTAATGTTAATAGTAGTGTAGTATAGTAGTATTAGTATTATAGTATTGAATAGTACTATAGTATTGAATAACGTACATTACTTTTTTATAAATAAATTTTAAAAAGCAGAACATTATACACGAAATAAAATTCAATGTTAAATTTACACTATATAACGAACTTGTCTACTTATAGTAATATGTAGAGCATATCTTTATTTTATATAATTTGTTTTCTATTTGATAATACACACTTACTATTAAATAGCAGTTGTTGTAACTGCATATCTGTTTGTTTCCACCACTTTAGTTCTAATATAGTTTGCGTATATAACAATTCACCTTCAGATGGAATTGTTAAAATGACATAGGGTGTTTATATTGTTACTCAAGACTAATTTGATTGCTCTCTGAAGAATATCTTTTAAACTCACCCATGGGTGACGTAGCTGATTGTTCAGCAGCAATTTCTAGAAATGAAGGAGGCATATCAGATTTTGTTTCATTCTATAACTACAGAACATATTTCAAAATGATAAAAAGTAATAAGAAGTCTAAAAAGGGCAACAAACAAGCAACAATAACCCGGGAGCAACTTTTGGGTAAGAAATGAAACGTATTCTGATTAAATTTGTTTAATTTGTTTAAATTTGTTTAAAACATTTTGTTTAAAACCTTGAAGTTTTATACAATAATATACGACAACCTTGTATATAAATTATTAGTATGTAATAATCATAATATATAATTATCATTCATTGTATTGTATTGTGTATTTTCATGTATTTCAATTTTCATTATCTGTTATAGAGAAATATTTCAATGTTACATTTTAAGGACGATACTTTCGTTCTCAAAGATCATTCCATTAATATATTTCTAATTCCATTAATAATCTTAAAATATTTTTTTAAATATTATCGTATAAATATATAGCATAATTGAAATAGTTAAAATAAATATTTTAATATATATGTATTCCATTGTATATGGTTTTAATTTATTAAACATTAAAATTTAAACATTAAAATTAATACTCAAAACAAAATTTGCTATACTTGTATATCTAAAATAAACCATGTTTCAAAATTAGATAAATTCTAATATATTATGTTATATGTGTTTCGAGACACCTCACAAATAGGTCCTAACACATTTAATTTCAAACGTTGGCTGTATTGCATAATGTAATATGTAATCAAATCCCTTGATTCAAAATTTTAATTGAAAGAAGAAACTGAATTAAACTTAAATTACTATAATTATTTACTTATTAAATATAATACGAATTAAAATATTAAATGTACTTATTAAGAAACATTTATATAAAATTAATTTGGAAAATAAAAAAAGAGCAAACAAGTTATGTTTAGAATATCCTTTAAAACTGTACAAAATTGTAATAAATTTATAATTAATATTTGACTGCATTAGAATGAATTTTCTAGGATGATTCTGACCCTCTTTCCCTCTAAATAGTGCTTTTGGTGCTGCTAAGATTAAATTCAAATAATTCCTCAAAACTTTTAATAATTGACTGATGGAGTATATTTTAATAATTTTTTTATAAATGATTTTATTGATTTTATAAAGGGTCAATAATACTGTGAGTATCCTACCAATTTTGGTTATATATATTGTAGTAAAGATTTTTCAAAGAAAGATGTTCCGCATATGTTTATGTAATTTGGTAATAATTAATATAGTGTATGCACACTCATATGCACATATACTTGCCCCAATTATGTTAGAATAATTGTGCTATCTACAAAAATGCATATATATATATATATATATGAGTAATCGATGTAAGTAAAATTACATAAATATATAGTTAAATACCCATTTATTTCCTGAAATTGTCCATAAATATATATATATATAATTGGAATATTTAAGGATTGTTAAGTAATGTACTTTTAACGAAACTTGAATTACTATCAAACATTGTTTGTGCCACGAATAAAAAAATAATTAAAATGATGTAACAACCTTTTAATTTGACAACATAATAGTTGGACAACATATACATAACATACAGTGTTGTTGGACATACAGTTGGACAACATACAGTTGGAATATAATTTCTTTTTATTAATAAAATCTTATCTATAATTTTTATTTCCTTTATATGCAATCTTAGAGTTTTATGAAGCCTTCTGTCACTTTGACCGTGATGATAGTGGTACCATCGACGTCGGTGAACTTAACACGATACTTAAATCTTTTGGAAGAGAAATGGGTAAAGAAGAAATCGATGAGCTTGTTGCACAAGTTGATAAAGACAGTAAGTAAATTTATTTATAATAATGTTTTCCAGAGTTTTAGGGTGTTACAAAAGAAAGTCTTTGCGGCTATTATAATTCATTCATTTATAAATATGCGCCATATTATTTTTAAATATTCAATGGATTTTACTCTTTTTTGATTGGTAAAATTTTAATGGTAAACATTAGATTTTTTTACAACATTAGATTTTTATTATACTAATAAATATACTAACCTAGTGTAATCAAGTTGTCAAATTTAGTAACTCATTGTTGTAACTTCTTATAATGGTGACTCACCATTTTCAAGTTCAATAATCCCCGATTCAATCAGTTCATATTTGTTTAGATTTAGTAAATATAAAGAAAATAAACTCTAATAAAGTAAATTCTTCATAATTAGAAGCTTATATCACACGTCCAACTTAGATTATTATTTTAAATAATGTGAGTGTCTACCATATATTTATTCGTATAATGTTGATTTACTTTATATATTGTATATTTTGTCCAAAACTATGCTGTATAATGTTATGTAATATTAATACAAGGTACCCATATAGATTATCGGTAGTATGACATGTATTGCAATATATTATAAGGCAATAGTTTTGTAATTATAAAAACAACCTAATTTTCATATAATTAAATTTATTCTTTTAATTTGAACGCTTAACGAAAATAATTCATTTTCACATGAATATATCAAATTTACTAATGTACAATGTATCTAACTATTTATTGCGCTATTTATTTAATAAGTTCCTTTTATATTTTGTTAATTATTAATTCTTTTATTTTATTAGTAGTACAACCAATTTTGTCAAACTTGCCTATGACTTTATTACCTTATAATATATTTGGTGCATATATAAGTTTTGAACTAAAGAAAAATAATTATACGTTGAACTTCGTCTTATTGTTAAAATATTTATATATTGTATTTTTATACCGTTATAAGTATGGGAAGTCTTAAATGTTAACTGTTTACTTTAAATATTGTGATTCTTTAAATGTTATATTAACTTCTCTCTATTTAAATGTGAACAAATAATTTACAAAATAAAAAATCACTCGTTTGCTTTCTTGCTGCAATTTTTTTAGTATTATCATTAGGCTATATTATTAAATAGCGGTTCATAGTTCATCACGTGCAACATCAGTTTGGCCTGTTTTATCTTTAGATTTGTTGACGTTTTCTAGCATTCCAAACAGCCATTA
>JAUZND010007458.1:0-10335 GCA_034780555.1 Coelogynopora nodosa | reverse complement strand
TTTATAATAATAAAGTTAAAATTTAAAGAAAAATTTCGGTGATTAAAGTCTTCTTCAGTTGGTAAATGTAGAACATTTAAAAAAAAGTAATTCACTATTAATTATTAATTAATTAATTAATTCACTATGAATTCACTATACATAATGCATTTTACATTGAGTTGTCTTATTATTTAAAATAATAATTGAAATGTGTTAAAACATAGGAAAATGTAAACCTGGAAAATAAAAAAATACTCCTGGAAAACTCCTGGAAAACTCCTCGAATTTTATTTCACAAAAGTTGCACGCACCCTGAAATATACAACTTAGAACACATTATTACTTTTAAAAATATTAATTTATTATTAATTATTTCTTATCGGTTGCTTAATGATATATCTATAACACATAATATGTGTAAATTTCTATAAACTGTTATTGAATGTAGAAGAATTGCACATACGTCGTTTTTTTGTCCCTCCTTGACAATTGTTTTAAATATCAGATATAATCATACAGGAACTCAGTTCTTTGATATCAAGAAATATCGGCCTTTATCCGGGTAGGAAAAACTGTGAACTTTTGGAATTATAATTTTTCCAAATTTGGTGTGTTATTTTTCATTGAATCAAGATCATTTATATTGTATAAATAAAGAAGGGCTTTCCAATATGAATAGGATAGTTGAAAACCGAAGATAATGGCAACAATTTTGCATTCTTATTAATTACTCAATTTTAATATATTTTTTTTTATAACAACATATACATAAAGCGTTTTTGAATATTATTTATTTTGGGGATGACTTATTTGGGGAAGTGGAAGTAACTTTAAAGTTGTATCTGGTGAAACGCATCTATATTATGTGGCACAGCTTCCCATTCATAAAATCCTGTGTTCGTCCTTGTATAGCAATAAATCAGAAACTCGGATATAAAAATTCCCTCAAAATTACTATATTTTTTAGCATTATATATTTAAATAAAGGCTCATTATCATTTATATTTAAACTGTATATAAGATAACGGTTGTTTATTTACTCAAGGTATTGTAGCATCCTATTTTTAATGCTATTATTGTTGTTAATTTCAGACTAATGGAAACCGCGAAAGAAATAATTCGAGAATCGCTTCCAATCAAATGCCTTGAAGCTGTTATATTGGGAATGTATATTTAACTCCATTATTCTAGTTTTTAAACTTTTGTAGCCATTGTTTTTATATTTTCGTGCTGGTTTGATTTAATCTCAACATATTATGTGTGTATATATATAGTGTTGACCAAGCATACTGATTCCTTCTTAATATACCATTTTCAGTAACAAATTCCTTCATTTTTAATAATACATCAATAATTATTTTCTAAAATAACTTTTCTGATAAACATAGTAACAATTTTTTTTTTAATTTTAGTTACCAGCTGTTCAGTTATAAATTTATAGGCTGAATTCTTAGTTAATATTTCATTGTTGGATCTTATACAACGATATCGTATTGTTTTACAATAATGTAAAACGAAGTTATTTGTAAACGAACTAATAAAAGGCGATTGTATATCACAGTTGGAGTAAAATAAGAACACATTTTATAAAAAATAATCGATGTTTAATCAAAGTAATTAATATGGACACCTTTCAAAACAGATACATATTTCGGTGCTACTGACATTTTCGAACACTCCCGATTTTATCAATAAATATGTAGCGATACGACCTTATTAGTATAAAATAATAAAGGAGGTTACGTATTTGTTGTGTTGTTCTTAATGTACATGATTTTTGTACTAAAATTTTGATATAAATAATTATCATTTAATCGAAATAGTTCCTATTGCTTAATTTTTAAAAATGAAACAATTATAATTCCTTGAATCGACGTTTTCCCTCACTCTGATGCTTTACTCTCATGCTGTACTATTCAGTTACATGACAAACGGGTTCACCGGGCTGGAGCGGTTCACAATCGGATTCCGGTCCGAGTTCAACGGATGCGTGCATCGTCACGTGGTCCTGGGTCTGTACCACGCGGGCTGTTATGGCGCCCTGGGCATGAGTCGACGAAGTGATCTTATGTACAAGCCGCTTGAGTTTAAGGTTCGATTATAGTTATTGAAGGTGGTTAAATCAGACGCAGTTTTGATATGACAGGGAAGGGATAAATCATCGCAAAAGGCACTATAGTTATTTTTTATATATTATGTACCACTATCAGCCATCTTGAAGATCAAACAGTGTAAACTGAAGTTGTGGGCACATTTAGACACGCTAAACTAATACTTTTGATTATATTGAAATCCATATCTTTGACGCCGAAATTTGCAGAATTTCGGGATAGCTAAATTTAGTTATTACAATGAAAATGTAGAATCCATTGAATTGGTATATTTTACAAAATAATCAATCAATAATTTTAGATGGCCTGTTTAGATCTATTAGGCCGTTTCATTACATAGTAAATTGAATCTAATTATTTATATATTAAATTAATGTACATAACATTGGACAAAAACAATTATAATGTTTTACGAGGATATAAACCGTAGTCGTTAAATTTTACAGAGCATATATATATAAATAGAAGTGTAGAAACACCCTAACCCTAGCCAAAAAAGAAGCACAACTCTTAACTGGGCTTATATCGAAATTACCGCTTTTTGCATCAAGTTTTTCCGCTTGGGACCTTCGTTTGACCAGTCTTATATAAGCAATTATTGAAATGAAAATATCGAAATACACATAAGGTGCCAGCCAATATTAACATATGACGATTTGGGCGCAAAGTTGTCCATTATTCAAAGTAATTAATGGCTTTATAGTTAAGTATAGCAAAACATAGTTATCAATTTAATAAATTTTCATATGTATCAGCCTCATCCCCACTTTTGGCCCCTGTATTTTTAAACACATTCACTATAAAGGATAAAAATAGTAATTTTTTACCTTATAAATTATTATATTTATGTTAATACTATTAATTATTATTGATATGAATTTGTTATTATAGCATGTATGACTTGTAATTATATAGTAGTATATATAGTTATTACTATGTTGTTAATACTTATTATACATTTACTCGTGTATGTGCCACAGCCAGTATCTTTGAGATCAACTATATTGTTGCACATTGTCTAAGAATAAGCAACTAACATATTATACCCAAATCCCATACCCAGATGAGTTATTTAATAGTAGGATAGATTTTGCTTTATTGTTTGATTATATAAAGTCTTTTCTAGCTTGGCTTGAAGAATGCATCTGATCATGTATCTAAGCATGTCAAGCTTTAATTATTTATAATCCGATAGCTTCGTTGTATAGCGTATAATATGTAATACCCAAAACTTACTATAATTTGGCCGTATCGTATACTTTGTTTAGACATTATTTACCACATTAATTATATCTTAGGTCAAAATATAATTAGGCATTTTAATTATTCAGAGTTGTTGTTCACATACATATTGTTGGCCTAATATGCCTAATTCCCTTTATATAGACTTACAAAATATGCCATCCAAAATAACTGTTTATAATTAGAGAAATGCATTATACAAATGGAGTCCATCTCAAAATTAGTGACAAATTAACTCACATACTTTGTCAAAACTGAACTAAGTCCGTTTAACGGATATTACTGTTTTGATATAGTATTTGTTTTTAATTTCTTAATTCTCATTTCCTATTTAACTTTAGCAGGAAAGTTACTCGTTTTAATATTTAGAGAGTATATATGTTTATTTCTGAAAAATTAACTTCAGTGGTTTTGCTATTTATAATATAATATATATAAATATATAATTTAAATGATAAAATATGAAAAAATAGCATACATGACTAAACATTTTCTGAAACAATAATTTATACGTAAAAATATTAAACTCTAGAATTACTCAAAGATTAAGAATCTCTTCGTGCTAAATATGGGATGTGTTCTAACCAACTTCTAGCAATATAATCAAAACATATTTATTCAACTTTTAAAAAAGCGCTCTATATACACAATTTACACAAGCGTACTTGTCCGTATCTAAATTCTGGAAGTTTTGTTAATGAATCAATTTACAGAAATCTGTTTTTGAATAATTATTTTCTGCCTGTTTTTATCTTAGACTATTTGTTATCTACAATATTAATGTTTCAAATATCTTATAACGTAACAAACAAATGCCATTTCAGAGATTTCACTCTTGTTTTTTGTAGATTGTGAATAACATTTCCTAGGATTTCCCCTTTTTTATTCCAGTGCTTGGCTGACATGATTATGGACTACAAGATCTCCTACGAGAAGTTTTGGCACAAATTGACCCGAGTTAAAATTGGTCACGCCATCTCCCACGACTGCCACAGCTTTGAAGGAATTCCCTGGAAGGTAGGTTGGGTTGGGTTGGTTTACGCGTACCGATTGATACTGACAGTCACTTTGTTCCCATACTTTCTACTACCTATGTAGTTAAGCCAAAGTCATTCTGTATTGCTCATTCATATTAGTAAATCGTTAATTAATGTAAAGGAAATATTTATATTGAAAATATCTGTTAAATAGCCGGTTTCTATTAATACATTTATTGTGAAATGTATGATAATTATTTCTCTTAAACTTTGAAATACTTTTAGATATAATACGAGGGGGCTTCAATAAGTTCTCGGACTTGATATCAATGCAATGCTCTACACATAAAATCTATGTTTTTTTATTAACTATAGATACATCTAAGATATTGCTGAAAAATTCAGGTCGATATCTCTATCAAAACTTTCAAAATTACAATTTAAAAAATTGAAGTCATGAAAATAGATTTTTATAAAATTAAAATTTTTGAAATCAATAAAAAGTTATCTTTAATATTATAAAAAGAAATAGATTAAATATAATTTTTTTTAAATCGAAATGAAAAAACACACTATTTATATTATAGGCAGTACACTTTGAATGTCTATAATAAAAATAATATAAACCATTATCACACTTATAAAATTTAATACAAAATAGGACATCTTTTGACAAAAGTTTCAGACAGAAGACACAGGTCAGACAATATTATAATTTGAAGTATTAAAAAAATTCAAATAAGATTATGTGAGAAATTTATTTCTAAAAATATATTGAAAATGTTGGTTGAAATCTACTAAAACATTGAAATTAAATATGAAATGTCTATTCATCTTACTAATTTATGTACTATTAAATTTAAATAAAAAAACATAACATACTAGCTTTTGATTCAAATAACTTAATCTTATTTTGTATTAATTAATATAAACAATCTGTAGATATACAAATACAAAACCTACTTTTTTCATTATGATTTATTTATAAATTATGTATAGCTAATGATACTGTGACTTAAATATATAATAGCATATTGAATTGAAATACATAAATTTGATCGTAAAATAGATTTATAAATGACCTAGTTTAGAAAAATTCTAAAGAAAACAAAAATTTCGTTAATTTTTTATTTTTATAAGATTTTCTAAAAATCAGCATACCAACTTATTTACACTGGTTTTAAACAAAAGCGTCCTGGTAAATCTCATAGTCCTCGTTCCCACATTTTTAGTTAATATAAAAAAATTATCCCTATAATCACAAGTGCGCTCTTACATGACTGCCTTCTTGTCGGACCAATATGAAAAAGTTTGCCACGGCCGTGATATATATTATATGTATAATTTACCTTCACGATTTTTGCGACAAAAAAATCTATTTATGTTGGTATGGTATTAAAAAGACAAAAATCAAAATTAATAATAATATAAATAACTTAATTAAAAACATTTATTATAACTTAAACAATTAATTTATACATAAATAAGACGATGCAACAGAAAAAGCATGTATACGACTGTCAATGTCAGACTAGCATATTATATTGTAGATTGCAGATTATTTGTTAGCCCATTAGTATGAATTAAAATTAATATATATGTACTGTATATACTATATATTATATAGTTACTATATGCTGTTTTATATTTAATTTAAAATTTTAATAAAGTATTAAAAAACGTTAGTAATAGTGGACATTATTATTTGGTAAAAAATTAATCTGATTTTTAAAACCCAACATATACAATTATTATTACAATAGATAAACTCAATATATATAATTTTTTTATTTAGAAAGTAAAATATTTCGTTTTTTAAATATATGTATTTAACAAACCTAAGATATTTTTGTATTTTAAACATTAATATACAGAGACATTTCTAAGATATATAAATACAAATATATACACATAAAAATCAGTATTCAGTTCATATTCCGGGGACATAAATATGTCCAACACGTCGCAAAATACAGCTGTTGCTAATTTCATTGTTTTCCAGCAACGCCCAGGCGGCAAACACCCGACCCTGTGTTTGCACCCTCGAGCGCCGCTGGATCCTAGTCAAGTGTTCTTACGCCACAAAACGCACTGTCATGTGGACGAGAAGGGTTTCCTCTTTCAGAAGGCGATGGAGGAGATAAAAGTGCAATCCGGGGCGGTTGGCTGTCCTTTTATCTCCTTCGTCGTTGCCGGTCTGAAAGTATAGATTAGTCAACCATAAAGCATATTATTATAAAATAACTAGTCAATGTATCATTTGTACTATTACATTTCAGTTTTAAGAACCAGCGATTAACAAAAATCCATTATTTGTGAAATGCTTTTTAAATTTTTTTTTATATTCATAATAAACTTATTAACTCTGATACGAATCTTTATGTTTCTGATCAACATTTATTAAAAATTATATTAATATCTGTTTAAGTTTATCGTGTTCCGAATCACCAGAACTTCTATATAGATTTGTATTTCGGGCGAAATATATATAAAAAAGAAAAAATGGTACACTTCCCAACTTTCAAATGTTATTTACATAGATTTACCTTCAACATCATTGCTTGTGGGGCGAGCGAATTAATCTAGTTTGGTCAACCTACTAGAAAAGTTCAGCCAACTGGCCGTTCATGTTTGACTCCCGACGGATTGGAAACACCAATTCAATTCTACCCGCTGGCAGGAATGGTAGGGCCATTACCTCCCTGCAAAAGGTTTGAACAGATCCGATTGCGATGTAGGCTTGTCGTACGCCTAGGTCGGCCAACTTCCTCCAAACAGACTGCGCCCAGTGAAAGGCACAGCCCAGGAGTCGTATTTAGGGGAAAACGTGTTTCAGCGCTTGCCAAATAACTATAGGGAAATTAGAGGATTTAGACAGGGAAGAAATTTATGTATAATAGATGTAATAAAAACAGTAAACACTCCACAAAAAAACAAACAATACAACTTCCTGAATCTATAGATTATATTATATAATAGGCATAATTTGTTTAAAGCTATTATGGAAACGATAATATGTTGACGACAAACTTAATAATACGGTAACTATTATGAGAGGTTCATGATAGATCTAAATGATTCAATTATATATATTAAGAATTAAATTATTACAAATACTGAATAGTAAAATTATGTATTACATAAAGTTATAATTAAATCTATGTAGAAAATGAAACATTACTTGATGTAATAAATACATGTAAACACGAACTACTTTTGACAAATGGATAATCAGTTATTATTTAACAACAACGCTGATAATGCGCTGTGAAACAGCTGTTATTCGCTAAATATGTAAATAGTAATTAATATACATTATGTATTTTAAAATATGTTCTTTAATATATTATACCCTATTCAAGTAAGTTAAATTTTTTATCATTTTTAAACTGTTACAAAATTATAAAATATCCAGTAAGCAGGTTTTGTTAAAAACATACCATTCTAGAAATCAAGAACTGTTTCGTCAATTCTAATGTCATCCCCGCAAAAGTTCCGGAGCGACTTGAAGACCCGATGAATGGAGAGCGAATGTTATTTAATGAATGAATCAGACGAGATTTAATAAAAAAAATGAAATGTAGGTAACATAATAGAAATAAATAACTAAGTTAACGGGTTGCTTTAGTTCAGCGCCACAATATCTTTCTTATAATCATTCTTGCGTCTTCGGGACATGAAGGCGAACACAATGGGACCTGTTTGGTGCACACCCCTTCTAGGTTTTTTCATAACCTTGAAGGTGTTGACATAGCTTCTTCATAATGATTGTTTTCTGCAGGAGTTCTGTTTCTGGCACGTGAATATGTTTCACTTGTCCACTGCGGAACTTGTTTCCTCGTTGAATTACATAAGCCGACACTTCGCACTATTCAGTATGCTACAAGTATAGTATGTGACATTCGGTTTGGATTTATGTAAAGGAAAACACTAATTTTAATATATTTTATTATTAGAGTTAATTTTGGACTTTTAATATGTACTTTTTGTAACTCATGAAATAGATAACTTTATTGTTAACTCATTTAACTATTTAAAAACGTTATGTACTTCATGCGCTTTGTATATATAATATATATTTAATTTAATCAATGTATCGGTCTATTGCAGGAGTTTTAAAAAATATTCATTTTTAGACTGTTTCATCACCGCAATAGTTTTTAAATAATGAATCTGAACATTTACTTATTTAAATGTGCAAAATCATTCTGCAGCAAATAAAAATAATTAAGTGCATTATTGTCATGATAGAACTTAAAATAATGCGGTATGATTATACTATTGTTACAATAAGAGCTTAACATATATAATTATAGTGAATTTTATATTATTAAAATACAGTACAATACGCACAATACGACAATGATTATCAAATATACATATTTAGAACCAAATATAAAACTCACTATATTAGAAAAAATATTCTGCTGATTAGTGTGACTCATTTTATTACAAATATTAACATATAACATACTTACATGTTTGTTTCTGAATAGTTGATATATACACTCGCAAGGATATCATTGTTTTGAAGCTTGGAGCAATTTAAATTTTATAAAAATTTACATATTAGAATAACAATTATAATATGATACACATTTTAAAATTATAAATAGCAGAAAATCTTATCAAATATTTCTATATTATTATAATAATTATTTCTATAATTATTATATAACTTTTCTCTCGAGATGTTTACAATTGTGATGGATGGGACGAACAGTTGACAGGAATTGTTTATTAACTATGATTAAATGAATGACCTACTTAGACTGATATGCAGATTATTGACAAAGACAACGGATAGAAGAAGAAGATTTATAACATAACGTTTGAAAAACTTGGCTATATTAACTGTTTAGGACAGAACAGCAGCGTATTATCGAATATTGAGCATCAAATCATCCCAGCAAAGCATTATCATACATCGGAGTGCCTGACGGTCAAAAGACTGAAATAATTGAAGCTTTTGTTAATCTCAGACTACAAAAGTATAAGTATACGCGAATGTGCATATGTATGTGCAATTATTATACAATTTTAATTATACAAGTGGTGATGGTGAACGAAGAATATCAGTATATTGTTGACAGAAAAGCCAAATGGGTTGTGCTACTGTAGATTTAAATGATTTAATCAGCTGTAAATCACTAAAATGTAAAATCAATAATATCGTTAAATTTCATTGAAGCTTTTGTCAATCTAAGTTTACAAAAACAACAACAACTCCTATGATTATGATGATGAGCAGTGAATTATTGCTACTTACCTTATATGTCTGCTACTGTATAATTTTGAATTTTTTAAAATAATAAATGGCATTCTATCTCATTGATCATGTGTGCTTCAATTGTTTAAATTAAGGGAATTTGTTTTATGAATTTATAGTTTGGTATAAGTTTACCTATATGCCTACACGGAATTAAGTAAGCAAAATATAAAACGAAACAGACAGCGTAAGAGACCATCTTAAATTAAAAAAACAATTTTTTAGTCCGTATCGCGTTGAGCTTCTTGCCTGCGTTCGATTCTTTCTTGAAGAAGCCAGAAGAAAATTGGTGCAAGTTTCCAATTATAACGTGTTGTAAAGTGTGGCCCACGTCTGCAGCATTGATAATAACTTTAGACATCTTGCTGATTCGCCAGTAAAGTGATTAAAATAACAAGTTGAATTCGGAGAGAGCTCGTTTGAAAATACGACCATTTGTGCTGCGAGGAGGATAGTTGTAGTAGTAGTAGCAGCAAATTGATAGTAAATGAAGAATTGGTAATGTAGTAGTCAATTGAGAACTATAGAGCAGACCGCGAAAATACGACCGTTCACGGCAAGAGCTCGTAGCAAAATTAATTTAAGCTGCTAAAGCTTCTCTATTTGAAAAAAAGTTGTGTGTTGGCGCGTCAGGGGAGGTGTCGGGAAGGGGTGTCCGGGGGTGTTAGAAGGGGTGGTCGGGGGGGATTCGGGAGTGTGTGGAGGGGGTATGGAGGGGGGAGGGGGGTTGTGGGAAAAGGGTGCGGGGGAGGGT
>JAUZND010007457.1:0-10336 GCA_034780555.1 Coelogynopora nodosa | reverse complement strand
TATGAACTATATAATGTAAAAATATTAATAGCACCTAGCGTAAAATAATAAAAATGAACTATAATACATACATATGGCATACGTAGTTAACAACTCAAAAATATCAATATTTTTTTACTTAATTCACCCAAAATTTAATGCTATTATTAAAGAGTAAAAGGTGCATTATGGAGTGTTCTTATTACATCTAATGAGCTTAAATTTATGTTAAAACCTCAAAAAATTTCGGGGGGCTTGGCCCCCCTAACCTTATGACCAGGGACTCTGCCTCTGGACTCCGCTAGGGGCTTTGCCCACAGACCCCCCAATTTGTTAACCCCCCCTTGACAAAAACCTGTATCGCCAGTGATTACAGTGTTCATATATATTTTTTTAATCTCACGCATTAGCTATCCTAAATGTTGGTAACCCTGCATCATATTCAACAGAGCTATTGTAACAAATTAATTATGTTAGCCATGTTGTTTGTTTAGTTAACATAAATCACTTTAACTATATTGATTTTAGAGTAACTAAAACACAACTTACATAATATGTAAGCAATTAATAATATTAATAGATCACATTTTTTTAGAGTTTGTCTATGAGTAATGACTATAAGAGATGACATATGTTGATTAGCTGAAAAAAATATAGACTATAGTAGCTGTTGCACTACTATTTAATTTATAAATAGACAATAATAATCTAAGTAGTTATCTAATAAATTTATGATATAGACTGTCTTTTAGTTATTACAATTTATTATACTAGACCCAGATTCATCATCTACCAAGTATTTATTTAAATATAGCAATCTAAAACTAAAAGGTGGATAATGTTGACACTTCTGTTAAGTACAGGTAAATATGTCCCAACTGTATAGAAATCATATAAAATTAGAAAGTTCAGAAAAGTATTTTTAAAGTATATGTTTCTTTTAACACAAATCCTTTTGATATTTACTATTCCATTTTATCAAATACATATGCTGAAACAAAATTAATAAATAGGTAATTGCATAAACAGTTTATAATTATATCTATATATCAAGGTGATTCAGTATTAATGAACTGGTCTGGTCTAGACCAGGTAATAACATTGATTTTTGAGATCACATACTTTTGATAAATCACTCTTAAACTGAGCCAAATAGTTACATTATTTTATGATATAGTAAATTCCCACATATATAGTATACTGTAATTTTGGGATGTTAACCTTTCCTTTATACAGCTAATAATTTTGCAATTTTTTTGCAGCCAATGAAATAGAACAAAATTATAATTTATCTTATCATAATCAACTGTTATAGTAAATCTATAATAAATAAAATACTTGCATAGTATGCAAAATATGTAGGGGTCATTTAGTTATTGACAATGAACAAATTCAAACACAATTATTACATATGTGTACTAGGCATGATTTGGACAAATAACATTTTGGCATTCCATGCATTTTCTTCTCATAGACCTCCAGAATGTTGGCCAAGCTGGAGGCAACTGACAAGATCAAAATAGCACTGAATATAATCCAAACATATTTTCATAGTTCTGTTATAATATTAATATAGTAACTAGTGTTGTTTCACATGATGATTTATGTGGAATTCAGGATGATGTTTCATAAAAATGACAAAACCATTGTATGCTGAAATGTTCCAAATGTTAAACAAATTGTTTGGCCATCTGTTGGCTGTCTAAATGTTTAAATGTGATGTATTTGCATTGGCCAGCATAAAGCAAAAGTTAAGGGAATTTTTGGTTATATAATGGATTTTTTTGGGTTTTGAAATTGCTATAACTTTTTATAAAATGATAATTTTTTAATTGTGCAAAAATTTAGACAATTAAAAATAAGTTTTATTTACAATAAAAAAATCTACCCTCCCCCCCTGCATTGGGACTTCTTGACTTCTTTTTTTAAAGGCACAACAAAATTTGCCACTAAATGGCTTTATAGCTTGCTTGCAACCATTATTTTCATGGTTTTCAATTTCTTCTGAAACAAATTCCTGAAATTGGCTTACTGATCACACTAAATTCCCTTATTGCATCTCTTTGTACATAATTCTCATTTGTGTATCTATATAATTATAAGACACCATTCAGTTTTATCACATTTCTGATGCTGTTCTAGTCTATAGACATGTCTTAATTATCTGGGGGAAAAAATTGGGAATTTATTAAAAAAAAACTGGGAATGCTGTATAATATACTTGTTATTATACATAAATAATATATGTATATACCCAGAAAATATATATTAATTTTATAAAGTAAACAATTTGGCCACCCTGTATTAAAAAAATAATTCACATTTCGAAAATTTGGCATGTCTAATCCAACTTTAGCAAGATAAATATATTTTATTTATAAACTGTATTATTAGACATGTTTAAATTAACATTTTTGGGGTAGATGAGAAATATATCATGACAGTTTGTTGCACAATAGGAAGTTTACTCTCAGTTAGAACAGAAAGTTGGCCGACACACAACGTATTTCAATGGCAAAAGCGATTTATAATAAATTAAATATTCAAAATGAGTACAGTGCATATATTTTGTTACTCCAGTTCCTAATTTCCTAAATCATGGTATGTTTTGGGTCATCTCTGTTAGTTAGAGTTGAGTAGTATTGAAAATAATTGGTGTCTGTGGGTGTCATTTGCAGGTCATTATTATACTTAATGAATTGAATATTTTTGATAGATATACAACCTTTATGAGCAGGCTTGTTAATAGCATGGAACAAGTACAGTGTCTGTGTAACTTAAGTCATTACAGATATGAAACATCCAGGAATGCAAGATGTATATCACGGTGCCTGCCCACCGGGTTTTTCTGGGATTTGAATATGTGTCTGGAAAACCTGGAATTTGGGGAAAAAAGGTAGTAAAAATGAAATATTAAGGTGTCTGGAAAACATGTTTTGTCCCAGGTATGACAATGAACTACATCTGCAAATAAAAATTATAGATCAGAATTTATGTTTCTATTTTGTAGTAATCATGTACATTTCATGTACATGTATTGACTGTACTTCATTTGGGGCTCATGTTTGTAATTACAGATATCTTTGTTTTTAAATTTAGTTGGTGGAACACATAGCTATGGGGTTACCAACAATTACAATATAACTTTTAATATGAAAATCTTAATTAAATCCTATTGGACATTGTAGATAATTATCAAAATTGTATCACACCCGATTTATTAGATTTTTTAAAATAATTACTTCTGTTGAGTTTGTTGGTGGCCCTTAAGGGGAGGAGGAGGCCATTTATTAAAATAAATGCTTTAGGAAATTTATGGATTTCTGAAAAACGGCAATATACAATTTTATTCAAAATTTCAATTTTAAAATATTTGCAGAATTCCTAGCATTTCTGGAATTTCAATATTGAAAAGTGGCGGGCACCCTTGTATATTGTTTCTTTTTAATCATATTCTTAAATTGGAATCACCTGTTTGTATGGGCTAGCTTTAATAGTTCCTTAGTTGTTCACTTGATACTATACATAGTTAGGTTATATATATTCTACTTACAGTTGAATTATAACCATTATCTCCTCCCTTGTAGAACAGACATGACTGAGGTGGCGAGTGCACCCTCCAGTCAGCAGACAACGGCCCCTGTCCATATGCAACCCAATCAGAGGAACAATTCGGCGAGATTTAATCGGCATTCTCGAGGATTCTACCATCAGTACAATCAAGTTCGATTGTGCCCAACAGAGCCCCCTGTTCCACTACTGAAGGAACTTGCCACCTTTAATAATGTGCGTTTGTGATAGAAATATTGTTCATTGTATTCATTTTATTAAAATCAGTTAGGATTTTTTAGATGAATATTTTGCAATGGGAAAACAAGTGGTAGGGTTGCCACTTGTGCCTTCCATTTTAATTGGGTCTTGTAATAATGGGAAATATAATTAGTATATTCTTGACTACACAAATCTTTCAATGTCATTGTTCGTTGATCATGTAAATGGGTTGCCATGTCATGACCACTGGTGTGCACTGTGCAGGTTGAGCCAGAGTACACGCTGTTGGACACCACTTCCGACCCGGTGAGTGGGGATCAGATCTTTTTTGTGCGTCTGCGTCTGTCCGACCGGGAGATCTACGAGGGCTCCGGTCCCTCGATCTCCACTGCCCAGGAACAGGCCGCTCGGCATGCGCTCTGTAACTCGCGGCTCCGCCGGCCTCCACCGCCGAGTGCTGCTGCCACCGCCGCCGCTACAGGTGGTGTGTCGGGTGTGGACAGGACTGACGTTGCTGCTGGGGGCGGTGGTGAGGGAGAGGCTGCTGGTGCTGATGGAGACAAGAGTCAGGTTGGTGGTGGCTGCTTGTAACTCTTTATAGAACGACATTGATTCGTTGATCAGTCAGTATTTAATCTGTTTTATTTAGTTAATTATTCGTTATCAACTGAGTACATTAATTACTGCTCTACTCATGCGCTTAGTTGTCAGTCTATTTAGCGACCAATTCGTTTTAATAATAAAAAAGGAAATCATACATTTTTGATCATAATTAATCACGTCACGATACTTATACCAACCACTAAGTGTCAAATATAGATTGATAGTAGAAAATTTGCAATTATATGAGTGATCAATGAGAGTTTCATCCGAAATTACTTTAATGCTCTCAAGCTTTTTCAAAAATTGGCTACACAAAGTCTACTTAAAGGAGGGAGACTGAGGAGAATAGGACTCTCAAGTGGACTTTACAGCAGAAGAAGGAGGGGCATCCCATCAAGGACATTTGCAGTTATGAATTTAAAATATTAGGCGCCTGGTCTGAAAATAGAAAATCATAATAAATTATATAAGAAGAAATAAAAAATCACAACTTCAACCATTTTTAACCATTTTTCAATTGTATTTGTTTGCAGATGATAGCAGGGCTTTCAATTGTTTATATTTTGCTTCTTACTTTTCTTTTATTGTTGTCCTTTTTTGCTGGTCAGTCTATCTTTAAATTTATTTTAGTTCATTGAATTTTGATTGTTGTAATTGAATTGTTAATGAATTGTTATGAATTTACATTTAACCCTGAGATGATGAAACCCATAGAATGATATGGATTTCTTTCTCTCTCACTCCTAGATGTACATTCTAACATTATCATGTTATAATATACGATGGTTACGAAAACGATGAGTCATACACCAGTTTCGCGAGACAAGTCGAGACTAGATAAATATTTTAGCAGTTATGCGCGTCCTAAATAAGCTAATTATGTTGAAAATTAATGTAATAATTTTTTCCTCCATAAAATTAATTCTTTATTTAACGATTGCATAAATAAACGTAAAATTTTAAAAATTTTAATTGTACAAAAAAAATTGTTATGCTAAACTTGTCATTGTTAAAATAGTTTTGAAGAATGTGTGTTTAGGATGTGCGCAAATGCCAATTAATTTTTGTTGCCTCGCAAAGTCAGGTATGACTTATCTTTCTCACAACCGCTGCGAGGAACAAATTGGATATACAAATGAATCGATATGGGGAAAACGATTCGACCCTCATTTTATAAAATTATATATTGGTTTTATTTATAATTTCAATTTAGGTCGCCAAAACAAAGGTATTAATACTTTTTAGTTGAGATATTTTTTGTGTGTTACATATCATTTTTTAATTAATGTTATATAGATATTTAACTAGTTGAAATAGATTTCTGTATTTCTAAAACATACAATTAACGATATAAATATCTCCTTCAGTCAGCTCAATTTACACATACTATTCTATGGTGTTAAATTTATGATTATTATTTGGTTAATTGTTATATGATATTAGCTGTATACTCTTAAGTAACCTGCGCTCATTTTTATATGTTGTTTAAAATTGTGGACATATTTTGATATTTTTTCACTTATTATTAAACTACTTGTTAGTAGTACATCTAGAAATTAGAATTTTATGAAATTTGTAAAATTTACTTAATTTTATATTGTGTCCATATAAAATAATTTTTTAAAACACACAATATACTCATTTCTGGTATACTTGACTAAATGTTTATCGATTTTCCCATCAAACTATGGTTAGTTAATTTATTATATGCTTGATGATTGTCCATATTTTTAAATATCGATTTAATATCGATTTTCGTCTGCTTAAACACTCTCTAGTTGGATGAATAAAATAAACCCAAACTGACCCTTTCTTCGTATTGAGGTCTGAGGAAAGCTAGCATGATCATATGATATTATCTCTGGACTGACTAGGTGTGCAACAAAGACTCGGCCAAAAACGCGTCACCCTCAGTACCGCCGACGAGCAGTGAGGAGACTCTCGCTGAAATAGCTCTGTGTGAACAACTGGGGGAGGTGAGTCGCGATCAACTTACTGTTTATTTAGTTCTTCTTCTATTGCTGTGTTGTTTGCGCATATGTTGAGGCCAGTGGAATTGTAATTGAAGGGCCAAGTTGGAGTCCGTCTAGCCCACTTGAGGTACTGCACAAACTTGAGATTTAATATTATTTTTGTGTCGATTTCTCTCTCTCCAGTTTAGTTATGTACTCCTTGGCAATTGCATTTAATTATGTATTTAAAATTATGTTTTAATATACTTCGATGATGTATTTAATAATTGATCGTTTTTTATTCATATTTTGGAATATACTCGCGGGTGTGATTATAATTTTTAAAATAATTTTATAATTAAAAAATGAATATGCAAAACTTGTAAAATAATTAATAGTCATCAATGGATGTTAGTTATACAATTATTGATCTAGGCTTGCGTAATTTAATATGGTCTTGAATGTGCTTTTAACAGTTCCGTCTGTTTTCCAATTAAATCAATACCCATTTTCATGGATTTTATTCCAGTTTTTTTCTCATTGATAGCCCGCTGATTTAATTGGAAATAAGCTGCTCGCTCTGTCTCTCTCTCTCTCTGACTCAATATCACTCTCAACCATGTTGCCCAGGTGAACAAGCTGGCCAAGAAGTTGGGCGAGGTTGTCAACATCAACTTCCACGATGTACAGCAACATCAGCAGCATCAGCTGAGAGGAGGTCATCGCTACCCGGGAAATACATTTCGACCGGGATACATGCCCGCGGGGATGCCGATGTTCCCGGGTGAGTTCTCTCTCTCTCTCTCTGCTCTGTCTCCTGTTTGAGAATTATGACAGTCACTCTGGGTCTAATAAATGTAACGTAAGAATAGGAAAAACTGTAAAGGTTTTATCCTCTGTGTTCAGTTTGCAATAGTTAATCGAACAAAGTAATAAAATCACTGTAAATAAAGTTGCAAACCATTTAACATAATAGATGTATAAAAAAGGCTCTTTATAACAATTATTAACGACAATGAATATAAAATTGAACAACTAATAGTGTATTATTTTACTCTGTTTACATTTTTTTCTAAAGTCGAGCTTTTTTAACACCATCTGTCGAATTTATGGAATTTATTTAGTAGAGGCGTCGAATGGATCTAATTTTAAACTGATCAGGCCTACAAAGAAACGTATCGATACTTCCATAAACTAACAATACGGTCCTAGAAAAAAAGTGAGAAATCCAACTTTCCTTCGTTGCTAGGAAGCAAACATTCTACTTCAAAAGGTATCTGATCTTCGGATCTTCAAGGTCTAAAAAGTCGCATGATAGAGTGACAATTTCAAATTCACAACAAGAAGTCCGAAATATCTAGCATCATTATAGTATCAGTGGTTAGAACTGATTGGAGGAAATTGGTCATAAATAGAATATCAGTAGAAGTCGCAGACAACTTCATGTGATAATGTGATGGTTTGAATAATGAATAATTTATATTGATTTCTCTCCTACATAATGTACTTTCTACCATTTTTATTGATGTACCATTTTATTGATTTCCCTTCCTCATAATGTACTTTTCTAAATATTTTATCGGTTTTCTTCTCTCATATTGAACTATTTTACCATTTTATTGATTTCCCTCCCTCATAATGTACTATTACACACATTTATTGCTCTTTCTCTCATATTAATTAACTGTTTTACAACATTCACTGATTTATGTCTGTTAAATATGAATAAAACCTCCCTTATTCCCATTTGTGATGCATTCCACTACAGGTGGCGGCATGATGTACCCCGTCCACCGTGGGACCGGCAACTTTCACCCGGCTATGATGCACCACCACCGGGGCGGGGCAGGTGCTGGAGGGGGACGCACGCTCTGGTCAGCCGGGGGTCCGGATCGTCAGATGCGTGCCACCATCCGGGTGGGGAAGCGGGAGTTTGTGGGACATGGCAGGACCAGGCAGCTCGCTAGGGATAGTGCCATCACCAAGGCGCTTAGTGTAAGTGCTGGCCTGTTCAGCCTTTCTTCTTCCGACTTGTCGTCTATCCGTTTTCAGCTACAGGGCAAACAACTGTTGTAGTAAAGATATAGTGTACTCTGGAAGTTCCCCCCCACACTCAATTAATGGATTGACCGACTGAATATTGATTCTATAATTCTAAAAATTATCATATGAATCATTTTTGGCTTCACAATCTATGCAGTAATGTTATGAATTTAAACATTGAAAATCCCGATTTTACGTGTAAAACATTTTCCAACCACACTATAGTTTAAATATTCTAATAATATTTTTGTGAGATAATATTTTATATAAGAGAGACGGCGATGCGTTTATTGCAACACTGCGCGACACTGTTAATAATAGCCATATTAATAAATTCTGTATACATTGCTTCAACGATCGCATTAATCTGGAATAGTAAATCCGTCTATTTTACTTTCCTTAATGTATGTATTATACTATCGTAGCGCTACAGGTGTAACTTATACTATATTACTAAGTCCTCCTTGGCTCTGGTTGGTATATTTCAGTCCTTGAATGCCACCATGGACGCAATCGATGCCAAACGTGCCAAACGGGAGTCCAATGATAAGGACGACAAGAATGAAGTCAGCTTTCTCTTCGAACTCGCGGCAAGGAAGGTTGTTCCGGTCACCTTCGAGGTCAGCTATCATCAGCATATTTTATCGATTGTATATTATTATACGCTATTATTCAAATTGGCTATTTCACGGAAGACTAGAGTTGTCTAATTAATTATCGATCATTAATATGAGCGAGTGTTATAATTAGAAAATGAAAGTTTTCTTTCAATAATTGCCAACTATGGATTTATTTCAATTTTGTAACTAATATTAGAAAGGGATTTGAATTTTTAAAATCTATTAAATACTACTCGAACTTCCAAAATATTCTCCCACTACTGTTATTAAACGAGTTTAATGATTTTGCCAAAAATTGTCGTTGTTGCGGTTGGATAAAATAGAATGACTTAAAATCTAAATCATAATTGGTGCGGCCATAGAAATGGATAGGATTGTCTAGAAGCCAAATCACCCATCTAAACCATGTAAACCGCGATATTAGTGAGCGTTTGTTAGCCTTAATTTAATTGGACGATAGTTACACCATGGGTTTTGATTCTGAAAGCTGATTTAGTTTTACTAAATTTTTACGCGGTTTACTGATTAGTTTCGCGTATTTAACAATAAATGACCTATATTTTCGACGTATTTTAATTTATAGTTCTTATTTAACGGATTTTGAGTTTAATAATATAAATAAAACGAACAACTAACCAATGAAATTAAATACCCTTCTCTTTTGATTCAGGAGTAGCACGAGATGTACAATCAACAGAACAACACGATTTCGCATTTTCACGCATACAATGTAAACACACGTTAAATCTTTTGCCCCTTTTTAAAAAAGGACGGCTGTTGCCACGTATTTGAACAAAGCGCGCTTCTAGATAGACCTTTTATCCATTTCGATGGGTGCGGCTTGTGGATTTGTTTACACAGCATTTATATTTGAAAAATAGAAGATATGATTTATATCAAATTAATGAACGACATAATTTAACTTGGTTCTTTTGTGTGAAGAGATTTTAAAATTTTTCACCAAATTTTTAGGATTTTTAATTGGCAGGGGAAATATAAAAATGTACCCTTCATTTTATGTGGCTGTCTGGAAACTAAAATTAACTACCCAATTACAGCACAATATCTTTCTAAAATAGCATTTTCAGGATAGTTATGCGTTAATGAAATATTGAAGGGATGTCTACTACTCTTGATCAACTTAACTTTGAAATAATCGTATTAGATGATGCTGTGTTGACTCGCTTATTTAACCTTCATCAACTATTCTTTGAAATCGTCATGTTCCTTTCTATTCTTTTAAATTTCGCAAATCTAAATTTATTCTTTCTATCAAATCTATTTGTTCTTTCCGTTTTGACATTTCTATATTTCCTTCTTTTACCTCTGGTCCCAATCTTAAAAGCCTTCTTTGCCCCAGCCGTCTTC
>JAUZND010007456.1:0-10337 GCA_034780555.1 Coelogynopora nodosa | reverse complement strand
TTGATTTATATTTTATTATTTCTGATTTATTTCTTTTCTTTCTATCTGGTGAGCTGATTTTGCCTGATGGTTCCAATGAATTTTATTGATATTATAATATAATATAATAAGGGTGACTATTTAGAACATAAGATACAAGATAAAATAAATTAAGTGAACTTTTGATAAATATATATATATAACTAAATTACTAATTGGTACTAAATTATTAAATGTAGTAAATAGTGTTAATATACTATTATAGGTTTATACTTTTTACCACAGATATTCAATAACTCCAACAGTTTTTCTTGTCGTCCACATTATATATAATATAAAGAAGATTTAGATGCCATCATTATCAGGGATCAAAAATATTAACACAATTATGTCGACCTACAAGCGCATTCTACATTTTGTACTTTTAAGTGGAACTATCATCTTTTTAATTATTAACCACTGTGCATGCAATATTCATAATGTTTATTTTATAAATATATATTTATTATGCGAATATGGATAAGGTGAGTGAGAGCGAGGAATGTATATATATGTATATATAGTTTATAGTGTTAAAGCACAGCAGCCAGTTTTAAGATTTACATTTTAACAATTTTAACGAAATTAATTTTTATATCATAAAAAAATCGAAGAGGTTAAAATCTATGTTTGCATATAGTGATGTAAATAAAATAAATGTATAATAATAAAAAAATATTGGAATGAATATCAGCTTCTCTAGGTACATTATAACGGTACGACATTTATGCCCCTCAAACATGGGGATGGTAAACTGATATGCACTTTTGAGTACCTACAATAATTTGTCGAAGCAAAATATATCCTACACTTAATAGTTTACGACGTTTTTGAAGAGTTTATGTTTAAAATTCATAATTTATTTACAAATTATGTTCTATAATTTTTTTTACACTTTTAAAAAACAACAATTGATATATTAATGTATGTAAAGGCATATAGAAAAGTATAGAAGGCTAGTCCTTTAAATGTAACTTTGATTATTTCTAAAATTATTCGTTAAGCCTTTTACTGAATAATTGTTAGGTATATATATATATATATTGAATTTAGAAAAGCTACAAAATTTCAAAAAATCATATATTTATAAGCAGTTTTTTTTTTGAAACATGAATATATAATCAGCGTTTTGCATTATACATTGTTAATTATTAATTAAAGCTGAACATTTCGCGAGTCAGTGCATTGATACATATTGCGCGCCATTTATAATTTATATGTCACTGAAATAATATCAAAAACGATTGATGAACATCTGACAAATTGAAGACAAAACGATAACTTTGATCAAAGTTTCACTTATTGTTACAATCAAATGTGAACTCTTTTCTGTTGAATTTTTAAACGATTATGATGTTGTACTGTTCGTTGTGCGAATAAGCTAACGTTATTGTAGATGGGTTTATGTTAGTATATGATAGGTATAATACACAACAATTAGGGATTATAGTTTAAAATGTTTAAAGATTGTGAAAGAATTAATTGTAACAATATATATGTACTTGTTTATCTCAATTAAAGTATTATATTAGTAATTATAACTCATTAACCATTTTGTTACATATTTGTTAATGCGAATATAATTATTTTCCTGGATTATTATTAGTAAAATAAAAATTGAGTGGGTTATGGAATGGATTTTTAGGTTGTTTGAATCTCTTTTATTTAGATAATATGAACAATTTTATTAACTATATACATTAGGACGTATTATACCCTGATGTATAAAGACATTGGAAGAAAGGGGGGTGGGGGGGAAGGGGGGAGGGCGTTTGCGCACAGAAACTCCAATAATTTCAAAGTGGAGGTTATAGTATTTGCTTAAAGAAAACATTTTTAGTGTTAGTTGAAAAAAATCATTCTCGAGTCATATTTGAAGTATTTGAGAGCATTCCATTCCATTTCGCACCCCCCATCGCCAAACAAATTAATAATAAGAAACACCCTGATATCATCAAATAACAACACCCAGGATCGAACTCCAAAATGACCAAACAAAATAGCTTGTAATCCACAGAATGGCCCAGAAGTTATAGGAAAAAATACATCAAACTTTATTTTTATTAAAGGAAATGTTCAAATTGTTCACCATTCAAGTCCACACACTTTTGTATTCATTTTAGGAAGGACATTCCAACTCGCTGTAACATTTCAGCACTGTTATTGGAAAATTCGATATATTTATGGGATCTGTACTATAAACAACGAACTTTAGATGTTTCCAGAAAAAAAGATATCGACCGAGGAGGGCACTAGACATCACGGTGTCGTCCAATACATCTATTTTTAAATTCATGATTTAATAAATCCCGCATAATGGTAGAAAAGTGAGGTGGCGCTCCATCCTTCTGGAACCATGATGCGTTTATGGTTTCTGCCAGCGTAAAGTCATCCAAAATGGGCACCAAGAATGTCCGCAGCATTTGAAGATATGTTTCTCCAGATACATTTTGATCAAATAAATATGGTCCTATATGAGGAAAAGTTTAAATAATATCAGATATTATGTATTTCCTATGAGGCAACTTTCTGGGCCACCCCGTATAATTCAGGTATTGAGTTAAACCTGTGGATTTCAAAAACAGCCTACCAAATACCAATATGCCAAAACATAATTGGTGACAGTCCAGATCACAAATATGAACCCCGTGTGAAAATAATTGATATTTATATTTTGAAAAAATTGGAAAATGTGTCCAGACAAACATGGTGCGTCACTTTGCACTCTCAGCATAGAGTTGTATAGATGTGAATATCGAAAGATTATCTATTGTATTATGAGAAACCGTTTCCATCATTTCCTATATCGATTGATCAAGCGATGTTTCCAATTACTCTGCACATCTCTCAGCTGCGATACGATAAACACATAGATAGATATAAACTAGATTATGAAAGGCTATTATTACTAAAACATAAAAATCCAACTAACTCCTGCTCAAAATCTATCTACGGAGTTTTTTTTAAAAACTACGACACAAGTATGGATGAGGAAGCTGTTGAACGACTATACATGTGGTTAGACGACTCTTTTGGGTTATACGAGAAATCGGAAGTACTGCATTGGTTTGATTTATTTTTAATGTGATATGATTTTGCACAACAATGATATTGTTATTACAAAATATATGAAAAATATTTGAAAAATATAAAATTTTCAACAGATAGGATATACCCAGCATAATTTTTGTTCCATTACCCTAATAATTAATTGTTGTAATCTCCGTACGATAGCGTTGAAGGTTTTGGATAGTAAAGAGCCTAGTATATGCTAGAATGATTAAATGATTGTATCTCTGACTTCAAATCATGTTAATTGAAAATTTGTTAATGCATAAAATAGCAATAATACTTGCATAATTAGATTTATAACGTTTGAATTTTATAAAGTTGATATTATACATTATAAATTTCTTAATTTTATAAATTTCTCACTATCAATTTGTCATGGTATATTTTCTTTGTTAATTGATGAGTAAAAAACGTAATTTCTTTAAAACAAATAATTTACGCAACTTCATACATTTATTCAAAACTGTTTTTGATTAGTTAATTTTAAAATGGGCAATTAAATGGAAGTATTTCTATTTCTGTTTTCAGTTTATTACTATTAATTTCACTATAGACAAACGCTAATTAGTGTTCTCCGGCTATGCGTTTTAATTTACCGTGTATGTCAATTATTTCAAACAAATACATCATCAGTATTCAACTTCTGAATAAGGTACCCTATTATTTGTACTATATGCAAGGGAATAGTTCTTAAACTCTTTGGTATTTATATATTATGAAATGTTTTAATCTTATATTGTATTAGAAAAAATAGCATTAAATGCGAGGAGACGTTTTTTATTAGTATGCCGAATATCAATTGAAAACTGTTAAACTGTGATGAACCACATAATACAGTAGGTGTATTAATGTTACCATATATAAGGTGTGTAAGGTATAATATTAATTGCAGAACATTAAGAAATATTTCTAATTTTGTTTCCCATAACCATAATATATAATAAAAACTACCATCTTTTGTAGACATTTACACAACTAAAGAAATCTACATGAAGTCAAATTTTTTCAAATTGCTCAAAATAGAAGGAGGACGTTTAATTATAGTATTGAAAATTATATTATGTTTTTTATGTTACACAAACATTATACTCATATTTCACACCTGAAAAGCTCTGAAAAAATCAATTTGTTCCACGAAGAGATGAGTATAGTATTATATAGTTCTGTTAAATATCATAATGAAGAAGTTGGTAAAATATTCTCAACATGGAATGAAAACATTTTTCAAAAACGCTTGGACTTATTATCTTTTGCTAATTAAAAAAAAAATTAACTCAAATATATTATTCATAATTCTAATTATGATATGTATGGTTAATTTTCCTATATTATATAGTTAGGCCTACAATTTTTGTTACGGATGGAAAATAAAATATATGTTTATAATATTTGAACCATCCCGATTTACACATTGATAATGTCCATATTTAATATAATAACTTTACATTTTATTTCTGAAATTCTTATTTTATTGAATGTGGAATACGATAATAATCCTACTTATTCATACCTAACAGCTTATCTGCCTGTTGTATTATACCTAACTAGTAATTAATAATCAAAATAAAACTGACATAATTTCAAAATCTTCTATTAAATAAATGTAATCTGCTATTTTGCTCAACATTTCTCAAGAAACAATCCCAATATTAAGTGACACGAATGCAACCAGACATATAAGACTGACTGGGGTATTATATTAAGTGAGACGAATTCCGATACTTTGTTTTCACATTCATACTTAATGTCTACCCACAACTCAACGCAATTCCTCCTTGCTCAATTGGCTCAATGTTACTCCACTGCTTATAATATAGTAGAGGATAATGGGAAAAAGTTAAACAAAAAATTTCGCTCGTTCTTAATATAGAGATGAAAAAATGGGGCAAATTTGCAATTTTTTTCAATTTGCCAATGTTTTTTCAATTTTTTTGCTGTTGGATAAATATCTTAAATTAAAACTAGTTTGAACAAGTTTAAACTTTGGTATATGGTACGAAATGCATTTGCTATAAAATATATAATCATAGTACAATTTGACACTGTTTGGCTTGATTTCTAAGCTAGGTATACATGTAGATTTAATTTGACCTCGTAAGCTTAAAATGCTGTCAAAATTCTACATTCCAAGAAATATAAACATTAGTAAGAACTTATATGATTGTAAAGGAACCTCTTTAAACAATTTATTTTATCTACAATAAAACAAAGTTTGAAAAGTTTGAAAAAATATATTTTAGATACAATTTTGATATAATGAAAGCAATTTTTTTTAAATTTTTAAAATTTATTTATGTCAATATTACTGTGAAAATATTCTGTTTGCTTTTTTATTATTTTTAAATCTACTTAATTTTTGTTAACTTGTATTTGATATGTTTTAAATGGTTTTTCAATGACGATAATCATTAATGATAATGATAAGATAACAAATCAATAAAAACTGTTTAATGATAAAATGGCGCAATTTTTTGAAGTCATCATTGTATTGAATAAATTTAAAAAATGGGTTAAATTATTCAAATTAATAAAAAATAATAGGATGACGTTATATATTTGATTTTTCGATTTGATCCATTTTTTAATACATACTCCACATTACAAATTATATTTGTTATAATTATGTAGCAATATTTAACATTATTAACAATTATAACGAATAAAATTTGTTATGTTTAGTATGTCTTAAAAAGAAATTTAAGCAAAATCTAAAACAATATTTAACATAATTTATAAAATTGAAGAACCGGTTTGGGGTTAACTTATTTAGAGAGAATCTAATTGTTTTGATGACCTCATAATATGGTCAAAGTCAAGTTAGACTGTGTACATCTTCCATGTAGTACTGATGAAAAGTATGTAATAATTCAGTAAATGAGTAAAGATTATAATATATAATATATAAATATTATATAAATATAAAATTTACAGTGTTTTACAATACTTTGTTTGTCAATTTAGTGTGACAAATTAAAGTATTGTTTGTGCTCTAAACGTTTATACACAACGATTATATAAATAAATAAGCCCGCGTCTATTTGTATGATTTTATCGCTTACATTGTTTCTACATTTGTGATTTTTAACTATTTACGTGCATTTAAGTGTACAACAACTACTCTCTATAGCAAAACATATTTCACAGAGGTGCCACCTCCAATATGACGTAATAAAATTATTAGAAATTTAAACATACCAACGAATTTAGCCGCTTAAACCTCCACTGACGTTGCATTGTTGTTATTTTGATAAAACAAAAACAAAGTTATAAAAAATCGCTCAAAAATGTCAAGGAATGTATCACAAGTGGTCGAACTGTATGTGGGTCTCAATGGGTCTCAATGGGTCTCAATTGGTCTTGGTGGTACACAATTATTCCTTTTCGCACGATACAGTACATTCATCCTTTGCTTACATCAATAACTATAATGCAATAAAAAATAATTCATATAGTCTTGACTTCAAATACTATAAAACCGAAAAGTTCTCATCAATCTATATACACTTAATACTTAACCCCTATACACAATGGAATCGTGAGCGCCACACCTAGGTTTATAATAAAACATCTATGACTTTTCCGGTTTAGCATAAAATATAATCGTATTGGCATATGTATATATATATATTATATCTCAGACGATATATATAATATGGACATGATAAGTCAAAAGGTGGTTTTATATTGTAAGTGACGTACGTGTACTGGTCGAAATATGTCTATAGCAGGAATTGACTGTTCATTTGCATTTTTCATGAGGTCTTGATTTACGGCCATTCAATCCGTCTAAACAATTCCTCAATTCTCGTAATTAATATTCTAGACTGCGCGAACTCAGGTGTTTAAATAGTGTAAGATGTATGACTAGATTTATGGGAATGATATTTTACTATTTAAATAATGATTTATATATTTATAAATGTACAGCAATACGGTTAATATAAATAAGAAAGAAATAAAGAAAGAAAGAAATCACATTACATTTATTTTATTTAAATAACAATTTTAAAAATACGAGCTTATGTTAATATGAATACCGGTTTTAAACTAGACTATATTATTAAAATTAATAATAAGAATAATATGACATTAATAATATCGTAAAACATCCGGCTATTATAACATTATAATAAGTTTTCATGTGTTCAGAGCATCACTGCTAAAAGTGTTAAATATAATAATGATTCAAATAAGTAATTGTAAACTTTGTTATGCTTACATCTACAATTATTATTAGTGGTTTTGAATAACCTTCCTTCCTGTAAAATAATATTTTGATATATTTCATGTATATTTTTTAAATTAATTTTGTGTGAAGCAACTTCACAGCATCGAAAAAACCTCGTAACATGTTATGCGTAATAAATTGAATAGTAAATATTAGAAAATTTTAGTAACAATATGAAAAGTCTGTTTCTGCAGCGAAGTATTTTTTGATAGAAAATGCACTCGGCATCCGAGAAAATGATCGAAAAAATAAGAATTACACGCGACTCATCAATTTTATTACACAAATAAAAAACAAACTGATAAATAATACGGCACACAAATTCTATTTCACACATAGTTCAGGCGCCAGACAAGAATACTGATTATAATGATTCATTTCGCATTGAGGCAGCAATCATGTCGGTATTCTAAGTGCGCGCTAAATCGTATTATAAATCAAGTTACATAATAAGTATTAATTTTTCAATTATTATTCATCATATCAAGTAATATCAAAGCAATTTCAGGCAGGTAAAAATATCGGGACAAATAATGTCCCACTTATATATTAGTGTCTTATCGGGTCTCGGGACTTTGTCCTTCAGGTCCGGACAATTCTCTAATTAGATATTTTATATGTAACATTATATATTGAATTATTATTATAATTCTATAATTATAGAAATAATTGACCATCAGAAACGCTTATAAGTTAAGATGTTTTTGTATGATTTAATTAAAAGTTTGAAATATATGATTTTTACTGTTTTCGCTGCCAAATGTTTTAGTTGATATAATATATATTTCGATCATTTTCGGCTCTCTACATTACTTTTATGTTAATCAATACTATTCTTGTTTTTGATACGTCACTATGATTATCGTTCTGTTTTATGTTTTTGTATTTATTTGTATTTTTATATTTACTTCTGTTTTACGTTCTATATTACGTAATACAAACCTGCTTATTCGTTTGTCTACTATATACTTATTATACTGTGTATCATGGTTTCAAGTTTTTGCTTTATTTCCATTGTGTGTTATAACTTAGGATTATAACAATTAGGATGCCTTATCGAACTTTTTGCATATTTTAAAATTTATTTTTATTATTTGATATGAAGTGGTGTTCTTCCAAATTCATATATTTTATTCATATTTCAGTTTAGATGTTTTAAAGTATATTGTGCTATTTCGAGCGATTTTGAATTTGGCTTAAATAGGACGAAATTACTAGTATTATACAGTCAAATTCAATTTAAAATTTATTAATTAAGATTTTGTTTAAAATAATTATTTCTAAACGTAAATTGATATAAATTTGAGTTAAAAATTTAGAGTATCCAAGAGTATAACTTCTTAGAAAAAACTCAAGAAAACCAGCCAAAAAGAGACCAATATTAAAAGTGAAAGAATAATGAAGGAATTCCACCAAGTTATACTTGTACTTATAACACAGGCCTAGGAAATGAGAGGATATTAAGTCATGCCTGTAGTGGTTATATGTTAACTAATATAAAGCCATCATCCAGGACACAAAACCCAAGCGGAGCAAAAGTAGACCTTAAAGAGATACAGTAGAACATGAATAAGGTGCGGGATTTAGGACCGGTAAGGACAATACATGAAATAATAAGCAAACTGAACATGGATAAATACTGTTAATTATAAATAACAAAAATAAAGTATTGATATTTTGTAATGTAATGTAATAATAGCAAATAAAACAAAAACTTTGATCGTGAAGCTAGTTCTGACTATTTTATTTTATACTTCAGTTTTTTATTCGACTACTGTTAAATGTTTATTTATAAAGTTTAAACTATGAAGTTTAAGAAATAAAAATATGTCTATATTTTTAATTAAACAATAGCATTATCATTTTGACTAACTTGTGCAATTTATAATAATCAGCATATTTTTTGATGAAAACTTACTCGATAAATAAACTGCATCAAATTGTCTTTATTGTTTTCCCGCTAATAACAGTTATTTTTTAAACATGTATTTCAGTTAAATGTGAATAATAGACAATATTAGAACAATGACGGGGCATTGATTGGAGACAGGTTTCGAAGATTGTTCACTAATCACTGTATTGGTCAACTTCAGTAAATCCAGATTACTATAATCCGGATTCATATTGTTTAATCCATACAGATTGCACAGTCCCTACGGTTTTCCGATCTTATCTACGTATAAATATACAGTATATTAAGTATAATCCAGATTTTTTTAAATCGGATATTTTTTCATGGCGAATTAATATTAAAAAGTTTGTCATATGAAATGCGGATTAAACTCACATTTTTTTTATTCTTTATCTAGTCACAGTTGCATCTATTCCAATTAGTTCCAAATTTTTACACTTTTACTCCGTAATAATACATATCCTATACATATCTTATACATATCTAGACAAACTTTTTATACCGCATAACGACTTTTATATAATAATGCATACCTTGTAGAATGTTTGCCAATTTTATGTGCTCTGTCTGTAAGTTTTAAGACAATTCAACAAAAACATTATATTATAAATTTATTTATGCATATCATATTGACAAAATATAGTAAACAAATACACTAGCTTATTGATTACTCAAACATTGTATAATCCGGTTTAAACGAACGTGTTTTTTATTTTATAGTGTACCTTTTATATTGAAAATTCACAAACTTATATTTATAAATATTTTCGCAACGTTTATCAGTGTCCAAATTTTTTATATTTACTCTACAAAATGTGTTCTCTTTAAATTCAACGGATGTTGCGAAATAAGATTATTGAATATGTATTCTTTTTACTTAACATTTCAAGATAAATTTTCGCTGATGACAGCAATCAACTGTTCAGCATATAATATTATAGTTGTATTTAGACTTCAACAATAAACACTATTTCATATCGTATAATAAATATTTAATTATAAAAAGTACACTGTACATAATAATCTTTAAATATATATATACAGGGTGTCCCATAAATAACGCCCCATAGGAAAAATAGATTAAAAATTTAATGGGAATATACTGTT
>JAUZND010007455.1:0-10338 GCA_034780555.1 Coelogynopora nodosa | reverse complement strand
AACAAGGAGATGGATTGTATCTTCGACCATATAAAAAGGGTGAAGGTATATTTCTTAATCCTCCTAATGTAAAATAATTGATACTTATATTTGTATTTAAAAAAGAGTGTTATAAAAATGTCGAATCCTAAATTCAAACACAATCCCATTTTCCCAACTAATCCACTTTTAATGTGTTTAGTTGGTGGAAGTGGAAGTGGAAAAACTCATCTACTTTTTCAGATGTTGACTACTCCAAATTTACTAGATTATGATAATTTACTTATTTATACAACTACCCCTAAACAAACTTATTATCAATTTCTTATTGGTTTAAGTTTACTAGAAAAAATAGATATACAAAATCTTTTTAATATTTATGAAAGTGATGAGGAAACTCAAACTTATTCTATTATAGATCGTATGGAATATAAAATTAATGAAATAAATCCTGAAAGAAAAGAAACTGGAATTACAGTTGGAATTACTAATGATGTTAAAATGCTTAATGTAGATAACATTTATTCATCTAAGAAGAACCTAGTTATTTTTGATGATTGCGTAACTAATAAAAATCAACAGATTCAACAAGATTTCTTTACTAAAGGTAGACACAATAATTGTCATTGTATATATCAATCCCAATCTTTTTATGGTTTAGATAGAACTTTTATTAGAAAGAATGCTAACTGTTTTATTTTCTTTTCTCTCAATGATAGAAATCTTTCTCAAATAATTCAGAATGTAAATATTGGAATTGAGAAAGAAGAGTTTAAAAAGATATGTAGAGAGCAATGGAATAATCCAGAAGAATATAAATATGTTTATATAAATATTAGAAAACCAGTTGAACAGAGAGTGAAGAAGGGAGTAATCCAAATGTGATAATTATTTCTTTTATTATTTTTATTATTAAAAAAATGTCATCTAAAAAGTATGCAAGAGATTTAGAAGATTTAATTAAATATAGAAGACGTTTTAAAGAAAGTATTCGTTATAATAAATTAATGAAAGTTGGTATTCAACAAAACATGACTGAATTATTCAAACCTGTCACAAATAAATTATATACACAAGTTAAATTATCTATTGAAGGAAATAAAGAAATTGCTATCAAAAATGATTTAGATAAAGAAAGAAATAGATTGACAACAGAAAGAATTGCTGCAAGTGAAATGGGAAATAAACAAGCTATAGAAGTTTATACTGAAGCTTTGCAAAAATTGGATGGAATACAGAAAGGTAATTTGGATAAATTTGATGAAATTAAAAGTGAAATTAAATTAATTGAAAATAAAATTAGAGCAAATTAATTAGATGAAAAGAGAATTAAATTGATAAAAAAAAGCTTTTTAAGAAGAACAGATAATCGCATTTTTAATCTAACAACTTCTCTTCATGTTATATTTAAAGATAATGATTCTAAACTTTATATGGGTAAATCCCCTCTTGGAATAATATTTGATACAACTGATAAACCATTTATTTATAGTGAATATAATACAACAGAAAGTTTTCTTTTAACTAATGGATTAATTAATTTGTTAAATGGACATGATATATCATTGGAAAATAATTATAGTGATCTTTTTAACTATGCTAGATTAATAATGATTTCTGGGAATAATGGTGATAATTAGAGAATCACTGCTTTAGGTCAAAGAATGGATCTACTTAAAAAAGAACATGTATTTGAAGCTCAAGGAGAAAGACAACAACATCAACAACAACAATTCACACCACCTACATTACCAGATTTTCAATTTAAACAACCACATTATGGAGAAGGATTGAGTAAGAAGAAAGATAAAATAAAGAAGAAAAGTAAAGTAGATATCTCTTCTCCTATTAATATTTCATCTAATCCTAATGAACTTTTCACTAGATTACACATTCTACTTACAGCAAATAATGAGGGTCATAATTCTTCTTTCAATGAAATTAATGCAATTATTAAAACACTTCTTGAAAAGAAAATAATCACTGAAGAAGTTTATAAGAAAATTTATAGGAAAATAAAGTAAAAACTTTCCTTAAAAAAATGGATAGAATTACAAATAATGAAGATGATTATAATATTCAATATGTCAACTGTTCTGATTATAATGATTATGAAAGTGATGATATGGAATGTGAAGATGATATGGAATGTGAAGATGATATGGAATGTGAAGATGATTATGATTGTTATGATTATTATTATGATAGTGATGATTATTATTAATTATTATTATTATTAATCATCATTTATTTATTTAAAAAATGGAAGAAACTTTAGCTAATCTATCTAATATTCTTTCTACAAAGTATGACGAATTATTTATTATTACTGGTAATTCAAAGAGTTTAAATGTAAGATTTAATTCACCAATTAAACTTGATACAAAAAGAAATTATAAACTGGGATTGAAATATTTCTCTGTTTATAATACTATTAAAAATGTTACTTCCACATCCAATAAATTTAGATATACTAAAAATGGATCCACTTGGATTGATATAGTTATTCCAGAAGGATCCTATGAAATAAAAGAAATAACAAGAGCAATTGGTGATGAAAATATAACATTTACAGCTCATCTTCCTACAAATGGAGTTCAGATGAATCTTAAGAGTAGTAGAAAAGTTGACTTTACAATTAATAATTCTATAAGAAAGTTACTAGGATTTAATTCTAGTATCTATACTTCTTCATATATTACATCTGGCGGTGTAGTAAATACATTAGGAAAATCATATATAGCAGAAAATGAAGCAAATATTAATAATGGAATTAATTCTATTAATATTCACTGTGATATAATTAGTGGGGGATATTTAAATGCAGTTAAGAAAAATATCATTTATTCACTTCCTTCTTTCTCAGTTCCAATTGGATATAAAATAACAGAGAGAGAAGTAAATCCAGTTTATTTACCTTTAAACACTCATTTAATAGATGTAATAAATCTTAGAATAATTGATGATAAAGAGAGAGAAATAGATTTTGGTTATGAAAAAGTAACAATTCAATTACATTTAATGCAAGTGTAAAAAAAAAGTGAAAAATAAAAAGTGTATAAATATATTAAATTATATGTAAACTAGCATAAATTAGTCAAAATGTATAAAAAAATTTAATAATTCTTACTCTTAAAAAAAGTGATATTTCATTAATATTTCATGATTTTTAGTGAATTATGATGTTTTATAAAAGTGTAAAAAAAAGTAGCTCAAGAGTATCGATGGGCAAAATGTGAAAAAAAAAAAAAAAAATAGGGTGTCTTATAAAAGTGATATTTCATGAATATTTCACTAAAAAAGTCATTATTCAATGTTTTATTTATTTATGAAAAAAGTGCCTCAAGAGTATCGATGGGGCAAAATGGTTTTTTTAATAAAAAATTGGGTGTCTTATAAAAGTGATATTTTAGTGATATTTCATGATTTTTAGTGAAATATCATGTTTTATAAAAAGTGAAAGAAAAGTGGCTGGAAAGTATCTTACCCCTTCTAACACACTTTTTTCATAAAAATAGAGTGTCTTGTAAAAGTGATATATTACATGAATTATCACTTTTATGATAAAATATTAGTGAAATATCACTTTTATAAGACACTCTAATTTTTATAAAAAAAACTCATTTTACCCCATCGATAGTTTCCAGCCACTTTTTTTACACTTTTATAAAACATGAAATAACAGCTTTTTTAGTGAAATATTAGTGAAATATCACTTTTACACAACCTCCAATTTTTTATAAAAAAACTCATTTTACCCCATCGATAGTTTCCAGCCATAAAAAAGATGAAATTATAAAACATGAAATAATGACTTTTTTAGTGATATTTCACTAAAATATCACTTTTGTAAGATGTCCCATTTTTTATAAAAAAATTCATTTTGCCCCATCGATACTCTTGAGCTACTTTTTTTACACTTTTATAAAACATAAATTTTTATACTTTTTACTACTTTTTAGGGAGTGAGAAATATTTTTTTTTAGGTATTTTGACATGTGTAAAAAATAGGGTGTAAAAATAAAAAAATAAAAACTTTTTTAAAAGTGAATTATTAAGCAATTTCATCCTTTTTACTTAAATAAACCAGCAACAATATCAAAATCATTATCATCATCATTTTCTTGACAAGCATTAATATAATCATCATGTTCATAATCATCTATCATTGCAAGTATTTTATTATAATTCCTAATTTGTCTAGCTTCTTCTTGTTTTACCATTTCTTCAAAAGAAGAATTATTTACTTCATCTTTATTTACTTTATTTACTTTATTTACTTCATTAATTCCTCCTATACATTTTATCTTTCTTTTCTTTTTTTCAGATAAACCTAAACTATCAGCTAATTTTTCAACAACATTAACAGCTGATTTAATCATTTCATGTTCTGCATCTATAATTGGTGTTTTATCAAATTCTTCTTTATGATCATAAGGATACATAATTCCATTTTGATCTGGTGATTTTCTTTTATATAAGTTAAGATGCCATTTAAATTTCTTGTGTTGAAGTATTTCTTTATTTGGAATATTAACTCCATTAGTTAAATCTCTTGTCCATTGTTTAAGGAAATCACCAGATATAGTTTTCTGTGTTGCTAAACTAATATAATCTTCTACCTTTAATTGTTTCTTAGTATATCCCTTAAATGTTTTCTTTTCTTCTAATGTGAAATCTTCATTTAAAACTATACAATATTTTACTTTGGGTGATAGAAATAAACCAAATATAATTCCACCAGTTCCATAATCATTTTCCCCACATCCATAATTTGTTGCATGAACTAATCCTCTTTCATTTAATAAATCCCAATTGTCTTGTTTAATATAAATACTATCTGTATCAGTATAATAAATTTTTGGTTGTCTAAATCCATCAATTGCGATTATGAAATTATTCATAATTCTTTTAGAATAAGATAGAATGAAAGAACCAAGATGAGCTGGTGTTAAACTAGTTTTAGTTGGAACTATATTATTTACTTCAGTTATCATTTCTTCTTTCTCATCTTTTAATCTTTCAACATAATATTGACTATTATTTATTTTTTCATAACTTATAATATTATCATCTTAATTCTTTTTTAATGTTTCTTCATTCCATAAATGAGTTTTAGTTAATATATCTTTCTGAACAGTTTTTCCATAAAGTGCATTACCTAATAGTTTCATTAAATAATCACCAACTGCATTCTTATCTTTCTTATATGTATCTCTCTTTTCTTTAAGAGAATCAATGAAAGATTTAAATGGAGAAATAGGGAAACATTGTTCATAAATTATTCCATCTTTAATATCAATTATTCTTCCACCACATCTAACTATTTCTACAATATCAACTGATGTTAAAGTATCACAATGAAACCCATTTCTAAATCTAATAATATCTTCACCATAAGGTTTGGGTTTATCATTGATTATTATATCTTCTCTAAATGTTTCATCAAATAATTCACCTTTAATTTCTTTTCTATCTTTACTAAATATTCCACCAACTTCATCTTTCCATCTTTCTCTTGCTTCTCTCTTTGCATCATACTTTTTATCTTTAGCAGGAATTGGTTGAATGAATAAATTATTATATTCAAACCATACTTTAAAAATACCAGCACAAGGAATTGGACATAAAGTTAATCTACATCCATTATTAAAAAAGTTAACGAATCTATCTTTCTCTTCTTCTTTTATAGCTCTTGCTGATTCAGCTTTTGGAAACATAGAATTAACATCTGACATTGCTGAAGCATATAATCCATTAGCATCAAAAGCCATCAATCTTGTATAATTATTTATATTATTTATTTCTTTTATTTTATCAGATATTTCTTTCTTATTACAAGAGTTATACCATTCCATCTTTCCTTGTATAGTTTCTCCTTTTAATAAATTCATTATTTCTCTAAGTTTATCTGAAGTAAAATCTTTAATATTTGCACTTACTCTTCCACCTTTAACTGAATTTCTTACGTAAGCTCTTATATAAGTATCTGTGTGAGTAAAAATAGGATCAGATAATTTCGTTATAGGAGTAAATAATTCACCTTTAAAATCAACTATCTCTTTCCCATTTTTAATTAAATAAGAAATATCACTTTGACTTACTTTTTTATATCCATCTACTTTTTTGCTTAACTGACTGAACCATGATTTTAATGTTAAGCTGGTGCTGTTAAATTATTCTTCATTGTTTGACCAAAGTTTTCATTTAATATTTTATTGTACTTATAAACACAGCAAGCTAAAGATAAGACATCATTCTTTAAATAAGGAATCCAAGATCTATCTATTAAATAATTATCTTTATTTATTTTACTTATTTCAAATTCTTTCTTTCTTAAATTAATTGGTATCTTAAAAGCTTTACCCCAATTATCTAAAAAAAAACCAACATGTTGTAATGAACACACAAACTTTATTTGTTGAAAAGAAGATTCCATTTTACTTTTCTTAAACTTTACTTGACATTTTTAATCAGTAAAATAATTAGTAACATTTAATGATATAATTCCTCTTGGTGTTTTAAGAGGAGGTGAATTTAATTTGGACATATTTTTAGCTATAATATTAATTATCAAACTTAGAAGCATTATGAGCAATAAATAATAAATTCTTCTGAGGGTGTTTTCCTATTTGTGTTAACATTTGATCAATACAGTTTAATTTTTTATTCCCATTTACATCATTACTTCCATCTCCAATAAATACTTTAGTGAATGAATCTGCAGTAACTTCTTCCATGTCATCTTCAGTTAATTCACTATCATCTTTATCCATATATTCTTGTATAGATTTCTTTAATTTATTTACACCAACATATCCACAAGCGTATGGAATTTGATAACCTTTTTCATCAGAGTAAGTTTCACAATCCCATACAAATACATGATTATCTTCTAAGTAAGAATTGGTAAATATATTAAACTCTGCTGTTCTTTTAACATTCTCATTAGTTGGTTTCTTCCATAACTGTTTATAATTATCTTTTATTTCTTGAACTGCTAATTGTTTATTATTTATATCTATTAAACAATAATGGTTTTTATGTAAATAAATTAAATGTGATGGATTAATTCCATCAATTACTGGATATCTTTTTCTATCTTTAGGATTATAATATTGAATAGTTGTATTAAATCTAGCATTAAAAGCATTTATTCTTGCATTAGTCATTAAACCTTTTCTACTTTGATAAGAGTGAAGAAAGTTATTAAAAGATGGTTTACTTAATTCATAATTAAAGTTGTATAATTTACAAGCACATTTAAAGAAACATATTACATCAGTTGGAATATAAGAATATTTACCCATGAATTCTTGTATAGTAAAATGAACACTTGTTCCTTTTCCAAATTGTGATCTACCAATCTTTATAAATTTATTAGTTCTAAATTCAATAAACCCAGTAAATTTCCATGCATCCATATTTGATTCTTCTTGGTTTTTAGCCAACCAAGTATTAATGGATTGAGCATTAAAGAAAGTCATCTCAAATCTTTCTTCTTCTTTAGTCTTCTTTTTCTTTATAATACCTGACATAATTATTTGACTTATATTATTATTTAATATTTCACGTGCATCATTGAAAACATTTATATTAAATGTGTTATTATAATTCCTAAAAAATAACATTTCTTCAAGCTCTTCTATACTAGCATCCATTAGATGTATGTTATCTAAAACTCTTCTTCTTTCCTGTAATGTTTTATTTGAATGTTCCATTTTTTAAGGTATAAAATACCACACTCAAATAATTATATATTTATTTATATTTATATTTATTTATATTCTTTTTTTTAGTATAAAAATGAGAAAATAATAATTATAAAAAAGTCAATTTTATTATTAAAAAAGATAATTATAAAAATATAAATTGGTATTTTTTACCATATAATAAAATGAATAGAATTGTGAAAAATTGGAGAGAGAAATTAATCTTATAGTAAATCGATGTATAAATCCCAATTTTGAAACTTTAATGAATGAGAAATCTTTATTCAATCATCATTTTGATAATAATCTTCAACTTAATTATGTGGCTTATCATTACATATTACATAAAATTGGATATATTTGGGAAAATATTATTCAACTATTTGAATATGAAAAGATAGATAAAAGTATGAAAATAGGAATGGATTTAATTAATCGTGAAAAGAAAATTATCATTGAATTAAAGAATAATTATAACACCCCTAATTATGATGCTAAGAAACATATAGATAGAAAGATGGCTTTGTTTAAAAAAGATCATCCAGAATTTACTGTTATTTATGGAGCAATAAATGACGTAAAACCTAGAAATTATTGTAATGAAAATGGGGTTTATACATTAACTAGTTTTCATTTATTAAATTATGTATTTGGTGATCATAGTAATTTTGTTGTTTCAACTGTTGATAAAGTTGTTAAGAAAAGAATAAATGAAATAGATCATTTCTTAAAATTAAGAAGCTTTGATTATTATCTGGAAGATGAAAAAAATTATAATACAACAAAAGAAAAATTCAGATTAATAATTGAAAAAGAAAAAGAAAAAGAGTTGGAAGATGAAATTAATTATGAAGAGATTGAAGATTTATATTTTAACAATCCTGATCTTTTTAATGAAAAATTATTGAATGGGGAAATTACAGAAATAACTCATAAACAAATTAAAGAGAAATTTATCACAAATGAATAAAACTGTATTTTATTATTATAAAAAGTGAAGTAGTTTAGTGTTATTTATTACTAAAAATTTAACATTTCTTACTCTTTTTTATTACTCTTTTTGCTCATTTTTTTATCATTTTTGCCATACTTAATTTTTATACAAAATAAGTTTATTATAATTCTTAATCTTTTTTCTACATTATACTCATCCTTCTGTTGGTTTCTTCTTGTTCTCTGAACTTTTTTTTAAATTCTTTAATCTCTTTATCTTTAATTATCTTCTCTTTCTCTTTTTCCATCTCTTTTTTTATTCTAGCAATATCAGATTTCTTAAGAGAAGAGTGGGTAAAAGTTCCTGGAGTTCCAGTTGAAGGAAGTTCTTTAACTCTAGTATTATTTTTTAGTTTAATAGCATTTAATCCACATTGCATTTCTTTAATGAGATTGTTAAATCCTTCTAATTCTTCAATAGAAACTACTCCATCATTTCTACATTTCTCAAAATAAATATAAAGTTTATTAATATAAGAATTCATTAATTCACAAATACTTCTGTAATGTGATTTCTTTTTAGATGTTAATCCAATTACTATACCTTCTGTAATAGCAGTTTTCACAGCTGCTACACCACTAAGAATTCCTGCTGCAGTAGCAGCTATAACTGGAAGAATTAAACCACTTGTTCCAATAACAACAGCAGTAACTGATGTAACAAGAACAAGAGTTACTCCACCTATTTTAATAACAGAATCAGCTCTTCCCCATTTCTTTTTAATCTTTGCATAATGTCTAAGTTGTTTCTCTAATTCATACTTTTTATCTAGCATATACTTTGCTCTATCTTTATCTCTTTCTTTATCCATATCATCTAAATTAGGATAAACAATAGAAGATACATTTCTTTTACCTATAATTTTATCTAAATCTTTTCTATCTTCCTCATTAAGTTCCATTTTTTAATGATAAAAATGAAGATTTATTTATGATTCAATTTTAAAATATCTGTTTAAAAATCCAGTAATTTCTTCCATTGATCTATCATCTAAAGCATAATCAAAACATAAAGTTTCATATATATAACATTTTCCTGCATCAGATTGAAACTCACTTGGTGGTTTACCAAGCATAATTTTTCCTGCCCAACTATCATTTCCTAACGGTGATGTTATTATTAAAGTTTTATTATCTTTAAATGTTTTACTTCCAGCATGACATCTTAAAATCCATAAATGAGTTTTATTATCAGAAGCCAAAATATTTGTTGTATTTCCATATATTTCAGAACCAACATAAGCTACTCTCTGATTATTACCTTTCCATCCAAATACATTTTCTTGAGCTGATCCACTAAAAACTCTTCCATTAGTAACAATTTTTCCAACTAGAAAAAAAGTATATTCTTCTCTAAAAACAACAATAGAATTTATACCATTTAATTTATCAAAATACATTGCATATTCACCATCTATCCATTTATTAAAAACAACTCCAACTAGATCTGTAACTTTTGATGCATCATTTACATCTATAGAAATATCTTTACCAGCTATTTTATCTGCATGAATTTCAATAAATGGTAAAGATGTTTGTACATCATTTCTAATGTAATCTATCAATTCATTTGACAAACTTTTTAGAAGTTTTTCTTGTTGACTAGTTGTAAAATCTAATAAAAAATATCTTATCAAATCTTTTGTTACTTCAT
>JAUZND010007454.1:19863-30725 GCA_034780555.1 Coelogynopora nodosa | reverse complement strand
ACTTCTTTTTCAGGCGCAAATGGCAAGTCCTCACTTATATCCTGAATATGTGTTGGATATTCTAAATCGACTTCACAGATATAGCCAATATCTCCGTTTAAATCAACGGTTTCGAGGTCCAATTTTTTATTTCAGCCTGACTCATCCATTTAAATTGAGAGTCATGTGGTTATAGTAATATACATACCGAAAAAGTTATAGGTCTCCAGTTTAAATCCTGTCCATCCTACCTATTTCTGTGTAAATTCTGAAGACTGTCTGATTCTCCAAGTCGCACCAGAGAGGGGTGGCCTGATTATCAGGGGACCGATCCTACCCGGCATTGTATCAACATATTTTTAATTTTCCACTAATAGGAGTGTAAGTGGGGTTAGGAAAGTGTATAAAAAACTGTCATTAGTGTGAACCAGATATTTTGAGCATTATTTATTATTAATGTTATATTTTAGGCTAAATCAGAAACATTTATTTACAAATACTAGATAAATTATTTTTTAGAAAATTGAAAGTGTCAATCAGATTGTACAGTATCAGAAATATATTTATTCTATGCACTATTAATAAATAACTATAAATATATATTTTTTATTTTAATGGTAATAGTTAACTTTGCTGGTATGAAAGATGAAATAAGCTTATAATAACTTAAGTAAGCACTAAGCGCAGAGCCTGTAGAAACAGCAGAGAGACATAGCACTACTGGTTTCGAGCTATTCAGCTCTCAGCAGGTACACTAGTCTCCCTACTGATGACTGGATTGCAAGTAGTGCTTATTAAAACCCCAAACAAATCGTAAAAAAAGTAATTTGAATAGTATAACATCAGAGGTAGTAATTCGGGGATATCCACCAGAAAGAAACCACCAGAATCCACCAAAATGAATAATAATAAATAAGCACTAAGCGCAGAGTCTGCTGTACAAACAGCAGAGAGACAGAGCAGTACCGGTTTCAATCTATTCAGCTCTCATCAGGTACTCTCATCTGGTGAATTATTTAGTGAAGCTCCTATTCAGTTATTCATTTTTATTTAGTAGCTCGCTTATATTCAATCCACTGCATCCACAGATTTCAATTTCTCTAAAAGTCTATGACTGCATCTCACGGTATGACTTACTCAGCTGATTTAGTACATTGCTGACGCACTTTTATCAACAATAAATGTTTAGTTTCATACTCATATTCCATATTCTGTATTTGTAATGCTCTCATTAAGGTACACGCTTATTCCGTATACTAATATATATATAATAATGTACCATAAACAACAAAATGTGAAAGTTAATAATTCATTATACAATACTTTTGATAAATTAGACAGGTTAAATACTTAAAATGAACAGATATTACTATCAACGTATAAGAATGAAACACACGAATATTACATAATTAGGAACATGACCTTATCCATAGATATTTGGGAGAAATGAGTAATTGAAACAAATGTGATGTCGACATGTCTTCTTCTGCATAATATTACCGCTATTCATGAAAAATTTCACCACAAATTGCGTTTTGAATAATAGTTTTTAGTATATATTTTCCAGTAAAAACAATTTCATACCATTACGATGAAAGATGTATTGTATTTTATTCTCATTGGAATTGTAATATGCAATGCCTAAATATTTATAATACTATTTTTTTCTGATTTTTTCTGATTTTTCAGCTGATTTACATGACTCAAATGACTCATCACTTTCAGAACTGGTTAACGATAATAATAGCACAGGAGATCAACCACTATCACTAGATAGGGTACAGCGCCATGTTTCTCTACAAAGAAAATTGGATTTTAATGTTACTTTATCTGTACCTGTGACATCTCGATGTAAGTATACATTTTGGTTTCACTAAAAATATATATTGTAGTTCCTAAATGAAAATTATCAATATAATATTCGATACAAGGTCAAACTGTTCAAACCATTCAATGAAAACATATCAATTTTCAAAAATAATACTAATAACAATATTGTGTATTCCATATGTGTTTAGACCATGACATCAAAAAGTAAATCCCAAAAATATAATTGATTTAATTAATTTTAAAAGAAATTTGTCATCAAGGTTGTCATTTAATAAAAATACGAATTTCATTACCAATTTTTTATGTGAGACATTAGAGTTATACAATAAAATATAGCTAATGCAACCTAAATTGAACATCAACACATTATAAATATATTTTTTAATTCTACTTTATTTGTTTACTAAATCTGCGATTTTGATACATAATTTTTGCTGTTTTATTTTATTAGAATTTTAATTTAATTAATTTTTTATTAAATTATTATCCCTTATTTTATATTTGTTTAGAAACAAATAATATTTTTTATACTATCCAATACATTAATTTAACATAATTTAACAATTAGATATATTTTATATGTATGTAACTGTCATGAGAGCAATTTGTAAAAAAGTTATTTATGCAGCACGAAATTGTTCAAAGCACTGAAGGTTTACGCCAACATTACATTTTTCGTAGTTTTTTAGTGTTCTTTTTACATACCAAGCACTTCACTCAGCTGTTTTTCTGAATCACCTGAATAATGCATAATTGACCATCAAATCGAAAGGAGTTAAGAACATGAGAGCATACAATTTGCACAAAGACCAATGGTCTTCCAATATGATTTGAAGCTATAATACACTTCGAGCAATACAAACACAGACAATTTTACTGCACATTATTATCAGGTCGTTATGGGTGATTCGATACAACAACCAACAGTTTTGGATGACCATGCTACTAGCCTTGCAAAAAGAGGCCACCACCACTTTTTAGGATCTTATTCCAATGCGATATTGTCTTATATACTGATCGGTGCGGTCAACTTCACATATAGATTTCTTGTACATCTTTACCAACAGTGATTTGTTGTGTAATTAATATTCTTGAATTTTGTTCTCGGTTGTTTGTGCAGTTGGAAATGAATCAAATAACAGTTAGAAACTACAAATACGACTTCATTGTCTTTCCATGCAACTAACGCTATTTTACCTTCGTTTACCTGCTATTTAACTTCCTATATTCCCCTTAGTGAGGTCAAAACTATAGTAGTCTGTGCAACTTCGTGTAAAAAAACAGTTTTTTTCTTGGTTATGTTAGCAAAAGGTCCTAGAAACAATAGTAAGAAGGTGCACAATTTTTTCAAACTCATTGAAGTACTTTTATATAACTATATATATACATATATACATAGGCAATTTAACATAATAGGAAAAAACAAAGCCATGAATAACCTTTTCTAGGAACTTTTTTTCGCTATGCAATTATATGTTATCTACATATATACAATATATGCTGTACATTTAATAGGCTATACATCTTTAGATCCTTGATATATCTTAAATTGAACTACATATTCTTCTGGTGTTGACAAAATCCCTTGTAAGCATCCCGTTAAGCATCCCAAAATCCCTTTACAGCTGTGTCGATCGAAGTAGGTTATTATTGATTCATCGATTGATATGTTTAGTTTTATTGGAAAATATAGCAGACATTTTTTATTAATCATTTTTTATTAATCAATTATTAAACAATTTTTATTAATCATTAATCATTAATAATTTTATTTGTCATTATTGGGAGGGTTCATATTGTCAACAGCAATGTATATGTTAAAATTCATCAAATCTATGGCGTGAAATATCTCAGTCACATGCAGTCGTGGCGTTATTCCCCATGGTGTGTGTTCGCTCCTTCGAACTTGCATAATTACTGGATAAGTTGGCAGAGAAAGTGAATATTTTGTTCTTCGAGATAATTTAATATGATACAAAATATACTGATGTAAATTGACAGATACCTTTTTTTTCTCTATACTATGGTGACATGTACGACATAATTCAAGAAAAACACGTTTATCAAATTCAACCTTTATATATAGGGAACTCATCTTGATTACATGCGTCGTTATTTATTTCTGTTTACAGATATATTTTAGTGATCTTTTGGACGCGCTAAAATTCACCTCAGTTATTTTTCAAAGAAAAATATGGTCTAGAGAGTATATTTTTAATTTTACGTTCATGTTTTCTGTTACTCATATATAGTTAACATTATAAATATAAATTATACTGTCTCATACAAACTCCACTGTTCTTCATTTTTTATTTAAACTTTTATAAAAGTTGTATTAATTTTACATAAACAGTCCTCTAAAATGTGACCTCTGCGTTAATTTCAGGCGCAGATGATCTGGGTTTGCGTAATTATCAATGTGAGCTCTCTGAAATGGCCTTAGAAGGCAAAAATGTGCTGATTTGGGCACCGACGGGAAGTGGAAAAACTCGAGTTGCAGTTCACATAGCACTGGTATGTTGCTCTTTATAATTTTGTAATGTGTAATATGTTTTAAATTTTTATTGAAAATTGAAATAGGGTATAGTATACACAAATACTTAACTAAAGGATGTTATTAAAATATATGTATTTTATGTTAAATAACATAATAATTTATATAACAAATAAAGTTATTTGTAGTTTTATATATTAATTTCTATAGTAAAAATATATACAATTGAGCAATAAAAACTTTTAAAATGTTGAATCATAGACATGCACTTATATTTATATAAAATATACAAACATATATTTTAGAATGAACAAAATATAATGTTATTTTATCGCCATACCTACAATATACATTTAATTCATTTACTACTACTATTGCGATTTTATATACTGATGTAGCATGATATATTTGGTATTTTGAAAGATTAGGATCGCAGGAATTCTCACAAGTTATAATCCAATTGGGATATCAATATCTTTATTAAATTTCTACTTTAATCCCTCCACCCCTCCCACCCCAAACCCCCCCATGATTAAGGAACATCTGAAAGGGGGCAGAAATCGACGGGTTGTTTTTGTCGTGAATAAGGTACTTCTTGTCGGCCAACAGTACAACGAATTTGAGGCCGCATTCAGACACACTGGATATCTGATCCAGCAGTTCTCCGGGGAAAGTTCGACAATGAAGGCGACTGTTCCGCTCGCCTTGTCCATCAATGACTACCGAGTGTGCGTTATGACTGCCGATATCCTTCTCAATGCCTTGAAGTCGCCGGAAGAGAGTAGTAAACTCAGGTGTGATTTTTTTATTTTGTATTTATTACACTTTCAGTGGACTTTATTCTTTTGTCCTATATGATGTGTTGGTTTCTTAGATTTCTAAAACTGTGTTTGTCATTGTAAACATAGAGCCGTTAAAATTGAACACTGCGGAGAAATAATTTAGATTATTAAATTTAGCGTAGACTTTCATCATTATACTTTATGAAACTATAGTATTTTTTAATATAATTTTATTAATATTATTAATAATAAATTTATATAATACAGTATTTTTCTTTTACATATTATATTCAATTGATACTAGCATTTACCTGCCTACTGCTGAGTATTTTCTGTATATATTGATTTCATTTATAGATATGCCTGCCATGCACAAATAATATTGAACTACTGTATAATATCTCAAACAGCATATTTTGGAAGTGTATATACTGTGATGAAATAGAATTCTTTGTTAATTAATAGATGTTAGTTTCATTATTTATAGTTTATATTATGAGAATATTGACATGTAATAAGTAGTATCTGTTATCAAATCCCACAATACATTAATATTTATATTTTATTATACCAATATTTTCAGTTCCATTTCGGCATTCTCCTTGGTCATTTTTGACGAGTGCCACAACTGTACCAAAGGCCATCCATATAACCAGATTATGGAACGATATTTTGACGAAAAGGAGGAGCGCAGTTCAACCGCTTGTGCCCCACCGTTGGCCCCTTTGCCTCAAATTATAGGGATGACGGCCTCCACTGGGACAGATAAAGCTGAAAATGAACAGAACGCCTTCAAACATCTCTTGAAACTGTGCGCAAACTTAGACGTACAGTACTTGCAACGAGTGGATAGATACGCAGCTGAACTTGATAACATCAACAATAATCCCGAATGTCGTGAGTTAACTTGTGCCTATTTCATTTAAATTCTTTCTCTTCAGACGTGTCGATCATCCACCATGGGTCAGAATTTTTCCAAATGACAGTTCTACATTTTTCTCTCGCGATTAGAAAACTATATGCGCCCCTACCGGTTCAAATCACCGTTGTAAATGATATGACCAAAACTGAAAAGTGATGGACGAATATAGTTTAAAAATTGAGTTTTATATCTTATTCTTTAATGGAATAGCGTCAACAATTGCGTTATGTTATTTGCAGATATATTTATTATATTATAAGTTGCATTTAACAAAAATTCGACGTGCGCCAAAACGATTTCTGAGACTTTTGAGCTATTTGAGACATTTCTGAGCTATGTTAGTACTCTTTTTAATAGACTATTATCAACGTGTTATTTACGTATATGGACGTCGTTCTTTTACTGGTTATATAATATACTGTCAATAGACAAACCTGTTAGTTACGTCAAGAGGTTATTATTTGCTTCATATTATATTTGACATTTATATTTGCATTCATGTTTACAATTTTATAATTAATTATTTATATCCAGTAAACTACATTTGTTTATATTTATATAGCTATATTTCAAACGGATAAACGTCTGCAAGATACTCTTGAGGATCGCTTAAACGAACGAATGAACGAATGCGAAGTATTGCTGAAAGAAATACATAGTAAGTGTATGTAAAATGCATGTAAATGATATCATTGAGTTAGAACAAAAATTAAAATTAGAAAAGTACTCTTTTCATCCATTCATCATGTATTTTTTATCACCATAATGTTTATGATATGGTTTCAATTATATTGTATACTTGTTATCATCATCCATTTTAAAAATGACTAACCCTAACTCACCCAGGAATGTAACCAGCCGTACGCGCCTAAGCGTGAGTCACCTTTGGGCCTTGGGGAGTGTTCCCGCGCCTATTTTCAACTTTATTTATTAATATTTAAAAAAAATTTAAATTCATTTTAAATACATTTTCTTTTCACTGATGGAGATACGCATTTGTGGTAGGTTGAATTTTGGAATAAAGGTTGACGCGTCTGAGAAGAGCAACTTTCCTAATTTGTTACAGTATCGATCGTAAGCAGACGTTACACTATATGGGTTCATCTTTCAAATTGTACCAAATTGTACCATATTCTATTTGTCTCCCAAGATTCAGAGCGACATTGTTCGCTTTCATCCTCAAAGTTTACAATTTTGGTCCATATTTGCCGATGAGTGTAAGAACATATCCAACCCCGAGCAACTCTATCGATATGCGTACGTTTTCGTTACGAATAGAAATGTGAAACAAGTATTAGGGTAGACTTTATTGTTTCATGAAAGCCAGTCACATAAATGGGGAATATCTGGCAACCCTTTTGCTCCAAGTCACCGAAGGCAAAAATATACTACTGTCGCAGCTCAGGGGGCAAAACTATACGATGGAGACATCAACATTGCTGGGTGTCATATGGGTCTGCAGGCCCTAATTAAGATAAGTTGCCCCAAAAATGATCTTTTGCACTGCAAAATCCAATGCAGAAATGCTGAACATGGTGAATATCATACAAGAGATATGTTTGATACGCGTGGCTGTTAAAGGAGAATCGAAGTCTGCCAGAACTCCAAGTGAAACGACGTGGAGTGCTTGTGGTGACTACCTGACTGTCTTCAAAAATGGTTCCCATCACTGTAACAGCTCTGCTAAACCTTTCTCAATATTATTGCGATCAGAAGGCGAGCGATTTCTTAAGTTCCCATTGAGTGATTTGAAGTCATCCTTCCATTAGTTGTTAGTCCTAAAGCATACAGCTGGCTTGTCGCTTTCACTTGAGAAAGTTGACACTGACCTAATACGGGCGAGTGATCATTACTGAAACAATCATCAAAAGTTGCATCAACTGCACAAGAATGAGGAGGATTGGGATCACATTTACGCAAATGCAACTACAATCGCTAAATACGTCAAAGTCGTTCCAAACGTATCTCAGCAAGCAAACAAACAGACACATAAAAAATGTGCCACATGAAACAGATCCAGAATATTGCAGAAGGGCCTATGTAATTTTGTTGCAGGCGCCAGACCTTGACGAATCATGGTGGCATTTGACAGTGACAATTCATAAATAGTGTTCAAAACTAAATCAATCTTGTCTTTGTAACTAATTCATGAACATACATACCAGGTATACCAGGTCCTGTATATCTGTTTTAATATACCTAGTATTTATTAATTAAATATGTCGTATTTGGTCCGTCATTTTGAAAAAAAGTGGCCTTGCGTCTCTGTCTATATACTGTCCATCCTGTTATTTTAACATACTTGTTAAGATGTACGTGATGTACAGAATATATTGTTAACAGTAAAGAAAGGTATAATTTCGCTAAACCTCCAACAACTTTTAATGTGACATTAGTACTTCCAATTATTGCTATAACATTTAATATAATATACAACAAGGAACAAAAACCACTGCCGTTATGTTTTAATGTGGAGAAAAGTATGCTTTTCAATTTAACATTTATTACATTTATATTTTTGTTCTGATCTAATCACATATTAGAATAAATTATATTATATAAACCTGTATTTTTTCTAGTTTAATATATAATGTTTACGAAAGAAATATAGGCTTTCTTATAACAGTTTATACAATTTCTGTTACATATAAATTCAGTAAAATTCACTTTTTGTATGATATTGTGTATTTAAAAGGAAGTATTCCCATTGTTTTAATCAACTTAAGTTCAACTGTAAAAACTTAATGATTGTCTCTGACATTGCGTCTTTCAATTCAAATGATATTGTCAATCAATAAAACTGGACTATTTATCCATATAGTTTATTCCATTTACGTTTACAATTGACGCACAGGCTTATTGCGAGATAATAAACCCGTTTAATGCCATTGTTTTCTTTAGGGATTTTTTCTTAAAAATTTTGAGTTATAGCAAGTTCATTTTTTCTTTGTTGTCATAAGACTACAATGGCATAACTAAATTTGGCCAATTTTTTTTTTCGTTTTACCTATAACACAATGCGATGATGCAATTCAAACCTATTTATGTTTCATGTACTAAATACTCGAGCTAAAAGCTATATATATATATATATCTTTGCTAATAAAGTAATATTGCTAAATGTGTTATGATAGATCAACCACCACAGCTGGACAATTGTGATATTGTATAACAGAACCGCTAGTTTTTGGTAAAATAATTAGCTGTTTACATGTTTACAGTTAGTTAAAATTTTGTTTAAGTTTTGTTAAAATGTTGCTGTTTTCTTTGAACTGATAACATTTCAGCTCACCAACTTGCGTTTTTCCATAAGATAAACGGGAATGGTGGAGTGGAAATGTTTTTTTATATAAAACATTAACATAGATTTCTAATAATAAATAATTTCTACATCTATACTGGCTTATAGAGCAAACTAAAGGTAGGAGGGACTAGTTGCAGTTTCATGCCACTGAAATATTCAGAAGGAGAAATTCTTTTTTCTTAAATACCCTTAAGTAGATTTTGATCTATAAAAATTACCTTAACCTCCTAAAAATGAAGAATCTTGATGTAAGTAATGGTCAGCTTCAAATATTCTCATTCTCTGAATAAATTTATTGACAAACAAAAAAATTATCCATTTTTTAATTTTTTTAATGAACACTTATAATCGCTTTTTATTATGTATGTAGTATATTTATGTATAAATATATATTGATTATAATATGTATATAGCTTTTAATAAATATTTTTAATATTGTAATGTGCATCGTGCTTTTTTCATTTAAAAAAATAAAGTATAGGCATATTACATGATAATTTTAATGATTTTTAATATTTATCATGGTTATATTTATAGGCTATATAATAAGATGTTCTTTCAACATAATATGTGTAAGCAATAATATACAACTTTTAATTTAGTGAGTTTGAAATATACTAGATAGGCCTATTTGGATGTATAGGGATTTACATTATCAATAAGGATCAATAAATGGATTATAACTTAACAAATACAACAAAAGTTTGGCTGATGAATTTGTTAAATAAAAAATAATTGACAACTATTCTAGTATAGTTGATTCTACATTTTATATATATATATATATATAATATAAGATTTTGTATTATGTAACTGGGCTTATAGAAACTTTATTTTTACTCTGCGTAAATGGATTAAGGTTATTTAAAACATCAACTGAAGTATTATTTGATGTAGCATATTATAACTATTTGAACCCCCTTCCCCCACTTGCCACTGTTTCTGTATTTTTTTACATATGACATGTACTCTCATTTATAAAAAATGAAAACGGTAATTGCTCTTCACAAAATATAAATACAACAAAATCAATACGGCGCTAAATTTTACAGAAAATCAGTATAGGCTATAGGTAGCTAGGCTATCAGTGTTTCTGTGTTTATCATATATACTAAAATCGATAATGGAAATATCTTGTAATATCATATCGTTTTCATATTTAGCAAATTTTCGATATTATATATATTATATACATGTATATAAACTTATGTTACGAGTTAATTATATGTTAAGGAAACAAAGCATTAAAAATTATGTTTTTTCTATCATATTTGTTCTCTCATTTTAAGGAAGAGGTTATTTTAAGCCTGACTCAAAAGTTGACAGCTTTCTTGATGCTCCTAGTGATCGGGGTCACACAGCATATGCTACATACGTTGGAAATCTTCAGGACCTACATCTACAGGCAGTGGAAGGATTGGTGGAGCATAGAAATTGTATCTTTGCATTATTTCGATTTCTCGATGTAATTAACTTTTATATTATAATTTTTAGTTATTTTATATTATAATTTTTAGTTATTTTATATTATAATTTTTAGTTATTTTATAT